>CAXHKG010000189.1:0-94338 GCA_964016985.1 Anodontia alba
CTAACTGTTGGTTTTCTTCTGCTGCAGCATTTCAGTTGTTTCGTGCTGTCCAGTCCTCATCGTTCTTTCATCTCTGTAATTAGTTGATGTTTTTGAATTCTCGGAGATGTAGCACTGATGAGTTAGGAAAAAAGGTAAGAGAAAAGTCCAGGCAGTGCCACAATCACATACCGCAGCCCTTCCCAGACCCCATGAGGAAGAGGAAACCGACAAATCTAAACAAGCACAAACCAAAACAAACGTACGAAAAGCACTAAGATTAGCTCTCTCTTCCCCAAGCCAGGTTATCGCAATACTAAAAGGACTGAAAAACACAAGAACAAAATGACACACGGAAAGACATACAACAAATCCCCTCGTAGAATAAACCACAAAGCAACAAATAGTAAGACTGACGTTTACAGTTGATGTCTGAATATATATTCGTACTAATTGTTTAAAGCTTTTGTCGCGTTTCGTAAAAAATTGTCGCGTTTCGACAAGCGGCGTGTTTTTATGGCATTTTGATAAGCATTTTTTGCGTGCGGAAATTATTTCACTTATCAAGTTTGGTCTTTACGCATTCTTACCGATTATCCTACCGTGTATAGTTCGTCAACAAAGGTTTAAAAATTATGAGCCTGACGAAAGGCGCCGCGAATCCCTTCAAGATATATTTAAAATACTTATGTAAGTATAATACTCTGTTCTGTACGAATATTGGTTATTGAAAAATCACGAACAAGAGCGCCCGCAAGATATCTGGTATAATTTAAAATGTGTCATTCAAAATGATGTTATGTTTGGAATCTAACTTTTTCTTACGGGCTTATCTTAGAGGCTATATTGGACAAAATATCGAGCATATTTTTGTGTTAATGCATTTTGGTATACCTTCTAATCCATGATATATAACACGGTAGAAACTTGTTTGATATGAAACTTGCATCCAAAATACAAAAAAAAAAAAAAGAAAAAAAAAAAAAAAAAAAAAAAAAGAAAAGCTGGGTATTTTCCCATTTCCCATGAAAGCAGCAAACAGCCTCTGTGTCACTCATGGCTTTATGTTTGCATATGCACATGCAAAAATAAACATTCTGCTTCCTGTTTTGAACATATCTTTCTTTCTGTGCTGTGATTTTAACCTGAATACATAAGGTTTTGTATACTTAGAATTTGATAAGTATCAACTGGGCCTCCATAAAAAACGTGCCAGTTTTGTGAAATACAATGTATGTACAGCTGCTATACGGTTGTTTTATTAACAAACATGTTAATGCTTTCTTCCTATATCAAAATCGTATAGCTTTCCGATGACAGAGTTAGCAAAAATGTACTTGAACCCGTAAAAATAAACCCCTCTTTAGTATATGACTTTGTTTCTGTCACAATATAGTACATTGTCTTCAGTCACATGTAAATGCATAAACACGCTCGGAAACAGAGCAGTAGGAGTTGATAATGTTAATGTCTTTTTATTATTTTATCCGCTTGTTTTTTTACAGTAGTCAGTTGTTCTCATCCGAATGAAACTACAAATGGTCGATATTTCCTTATTTCAAATAATGGAAAAGAAGTGGACACGAAGGGTGATTTCAACAAAACATTCAGTTTCAATACAACACTGCGTTTTAAATGCAATAGTGGATTTATTCTGCCAGACAAGTACGACACTTATAGAACATGCCAGCAGAACGAGATTTGGTCAGGAATCGAACCGATGTGCACTGGTAAACATTTTTTTTTATTTCAATAGAACAAAAGTGACGTTAATCAGGAACTATCCTGCTATAGCCGCTGCTGACTATGCTTCACTCTTTGGTTGCACGACGGCGGTTCGGGCCTCAGACACAATGACGGCCTATTCATAATACTAACTAGTAGGTTGGGGCTTGCCGATATGTCTGTGGCTTGGCCCGCCGTGGTTTATCTATTAGTTCTCATTTACTCTGGCATACAGTAGAATTAGCCATGAGTACTCGACTTTGTTTACTAGTATTTGATTTTTATGTTTTCGCTTTGTTGAATTGACTGAGTTGGGAGCCTTTATGCAAACCGAATTTTTATGTATATATGTATTTAGAGTAGCATCCGGGACCTAGCGTGAAGTTGGCTAGCTGTAAAAGTGCTTCAAACCCTCCGGCGGTTTAAGGCAGGGCTATCGTTATTTTAAAATTCGTAAGGCGTTTTCGAAAAAGTGCCTTGGTAGAAAAATAAAGCGTCATTCTGAAAATACTTCTGCAACAAGGTATATCGGAACCAGAATTTTACGGTGACTTAGTGTACAGATTTAGAAAAAATGTAGGAAAATCTAACTTTTCGGAGCAATTCAGAAAACTTATTAACCGTTATAAAAGAATTGGCTATAACCTGGATATTAGGCGGCAGAGTGCATGCCTAGTTGTCAACCAAAAAATTGTTGATGACTATGCTTCACTCTTTAATTGCACGATGTTGGTTCGGGCCTCAGACTGAATGACGGCCTCTACGTAAAACTTTAACCAGTGGGGTGGGCTTTGACGATAATGTCTTTGGCTTGGCCCGCCGTGGTTCAACTATTGGTTTTCAGTTACTTTGGCATACAGTAGACTTAGCCATTAGTACTCATCTTTGAATATTATAGTGATTAATTTGATTTTTATGTTTTCGCTTTGATGCATTGACTGAATTGTAAGACTTTATGCGAACCGAATTTTTATGTATTGGCTATAACCAATACATAAATAATTATTTTTTAACTGATTTTTTATGTATTTGTGTATTAAGAATAGCATCGGGACCCAAGGTAAAGTTGGCTAGCTGTAAAAGTGCTTTAAACTCCACCTCCCCACTCTCCCCAGTAGTTTTTTTTTTTTCTACTGGCCGTTCTAAGGCGGTAGTCCTAGTGTTGTTTTTACTCTTTGTAGCTCTTTTCTTTGCTGTATATGTTGTGATGCTAGCATTGTGGCCACCGTCTTCAATAGCTGTCCACTTTGCTTTCAATGTTACTAGTTGTTGTGTGATGATAGCATTTTGGTCACCTTCACCAGCTTCCCATTTTGCTTTCTGTTTTACTTGTTGTGATTAAGAGTGGCATCGGGACCCAGGGTGGCTTGCTGTAACAGTGCTTTAACCTCTCACCACCCAGGTGGTTTATTCTATTGACCATTCTAAGGCGGTGGTCCTGGTGTTAGTCTTACGCTTTGTTGCTTTGTGGTGTATTCTACGAGACGATTTGTTTTATGTCATACCTTGTGTTGTTTTGTTCTTGTGTTTTTCAGTCCTTTTAGCATTGTGATTTATTCTACGAGGCGATTTATTTTATGTCTTACCCTGAGAGCTAAACTAAGTGCTTTCTGTGCGTTTATTTGATTTGCGCTTGTTTGGTTTTGTCTGTTTTCTCTTTCCTTCTGTTTTTCTTGAAGGGCTTCGATTTGTAATTATGGCACTCCCTTGACTTTTCTCTCTCTCTCTTTTTTGTAATGTATTCACAGACCAGAAGAATGACACACGCAACTACTTGCTGCGATAGATACACACATTCATAAAATGATACAAGTATACCGTATTCCTTTTTATTTGATTTGAAGAGGTTACCTGTTGTTACGCTGCATACTGCGTCCGTTCAGTACGGCAAACATGCGACTTAAACACCTATTTCCTTAAAGACACTCAAACATTTGGTTTACTGCTTTTAAAATGCAGTCTTGTTTAACAACTATTTTTGTGTTTCTTTACGAGTATTTTTACAAGTAAGAGACAAAGCGGAAACAGAAAAAAAAAACAAAAAAAAAAAAAAAAAAAAAAAAAAAACATACAAACAAACAAAATACAAAACAAAACAACAACAATATAAAAAATAAAAAATAAAAAAAAAAATAAAATAAAAAAAATAAATAAATAAACAAGCGCAAACCGAACAAACGTACGAAAAACACTAAGATTAGCTCTCTCTTCCCCAAGCGAGGTAATCAAAATGCTAAAAGGACTGAAAAACACAAGAACAAAACAACACAAGGTAAGACATAAAACAAATCGCCTCGTAGAATTAACCACAAAGCAAAAAGGAGTAAGACTAACACCGGGACCACCGCCTTAGAACGGTCAGTAGAATCAACCACCAGGGGTTTTAAAGCACTAGCCAACTTCACCCTAGGTCCCGATGCTACTTTTTATACAGATATACTCAAGAAAACATTAACAGAAAGCATCAATACGCCGGGAAACTAATCTGTCATGCATTACCATTACGAAAACACGCCTATTCAACTATATTGAAAATTTTACCACCAAAAAATGTAAAATTTCCAGATAAAGAATTCTGATATTTTTAATATTTCTGCACAAACATAGATTGTGGGTAATCGTTAGAACCGCCTCGACGAGGCGGTTCTAACGAGTACCCACAATATATGTTTTGAGCAGAAATAACAAAAATAATGTATACCCCTGTAAACCCCAGTTTTACTATATAAAAGTGGGGTTTAATGGGGTCAAAATTATATGGGCATGTTTTCGTGATGTTAGCTCCCTATAGATCGTAGTATAGTGAAAAAATGTTATAATTTATGAAAGGTTGTAATTATATGAATTATCGAAATACTCATCGATAAAAACATTATAGACGTTATCAGAGCTATGTAAAAAAAAATTTAAAAAAATCAACTATGATCGTCTGTTTTCTAACCCGCATACATAATTACATTCGCCATCCATAACCTAGGCCGAACATACTATATCCGAAATCATCTATGTACCAGTGTTTCGTTCTTTTCTCCACTCATAACGTTTTCTTTCGGCCCAAATCATTCCATACTTGAATATCAAATTAAACTGTATTATTAAACTAGCTTTTAATCCGTTCGATTTGAGAATGCATATTTCCAATCGTAAAGAGAGAAAAATATCTTTTGTTTCTTCTTCGTATTATAAAATGAAAAAAAATCAAACGTGTACGAATATTGACAGCAACAATCTCATTTCAGGTCAAATGGTCAAATTGGGGCTCCTACGGGGAAACTGCTCATTTCTCTTTTAAATGAGCAAAACCTACATTGCTACATTCTTTCTGCACAGTACTTCCCATTTTTATTTCACTGTTACCAATAGCACAATTCTCTGCTGCAAAGATGTGACTTTGAATAATTATAAAAAGTGGGGGTGAATAGTTATATATAACCCCACTAAGAACCCCATAATACTGGAAGAAAACCGATGTTCTCTAAATACATACACATTTTACAAAAACAACCTCAAATAGATACGCCAGGCTCTAGCCCGGTGTAAATAAAAACCGGTTTGCATAAAGGCTCCCAACTTAGTCAATGCATCAAATTAAAAACATGAAAAATCAAAATTATCATTAATCACTGAAAAACACAAGAACAAAATAACGCAAGACATAAAAAATCGCCTCGTGAAATAAATAAAGAAAAGGCAGCAAAGAGTAAGACTAACATCAACGAGCAAGATAGATAGATAGATAGATAGATAGATATATAGATAGATAGATAGACCAAACCAGTCTGCCTAAAGCATTAACAGCTGACAAACACGCATGCGCAGATAAAAATGAAGAAATACAATACAACACGACAGAATGATCAGCGGTAAGTCTGTTTCTGTAACACGAAAACATTTTATTTCAGGCGCATAAAAGGACCAAACACACATTTAAGAGCCCTATATAAACTTGTACTCATAACATAGTAATCTCAAATAGAATATTTGACCGGTCTGCTTTTATTACAGTTAGAACTTTTTCTCATCCAAGTGCAACCCTAAATGGTAGTTATGAACTTATTACAAATAATGCAAGTGAAGTGGAAATGCAAGTTACCTTCAATACAAAAAAAGGTAAGAGAAAAGTCCAGGGAGTGCCACAATCACAAACCGCAGCCCTTCCCAGACACCACGAGGAAGAGGAAACCGACAAATTCAAACAAGCACAAATCGAACAAATGTACGAAAAGCACTAAGATTAGCTCTCTTTTCCCCAAGCGAGGTTATCGCAATGCTAAAAGGACTGAAAACACTCAAGAAAAAAATGACACAAGGTAAGACATAAAACAAATCGCCTCGTAGAATAAACCACAAAGCAGCAGAAGTAAGACTTACACCGGGACCACCGCCTTAGAACGGTCAGTAGAGAAAACCACCGGGGTGTTTAAAGCACTTTTACGACTAGCCAGCTTTACCCTGTGTCCCGATGCTACTCTTAATACAGAAATACCTAAAAATTCGGTTCGCATAAAGGATCCCAACTCAGTCAATGCGTCAAAGCGAAAACATAAAAATCAAATTAGTCACTATAATAAACACTCATGGCTAATTCTACTGTATGCTAGACTAAATGAAAATAATAGTTGAACCACGGCGGGCCAAGCCAAAGACAGATCGTCAAGCCCCAACCCACAGGTTAAAAATTTACGAAGAGGCTGTCATTGAGTCTGATGCCCGAACCGCCATCGTGCAATTAAAGAGTGAAGAATAGCCATCAACAATGATCGGCATGACAAATAGGAACGCAGTCTGTTGCATGATATCCAGGCTAAAATTCTTTTATAACGGTTAATAAGTTTCCTGAGTTGCTCCGAAAAGTTATATTTTCCCATAGTTTTTTTTTCCAAATCTGTACACTAAGTGATCGTAAAATTCTGGTTCCGATATACCTTGTTGGAGAAGTGTTTTCAGACTGCCGTATAATATCCAGGTTATAGCCAATTCTTTTATATCGGTTAATAAGTTCCCTGAATTGCTCCGAAAAATTAGATTTCCCTACATGTTTTCTAAATCTGTATACTAAGTCACCGTAAAATTCTAGTTCCGATATACCTTGTTGCAGAAGTATTTTCAGACACAACGTTCAATTTTAATACGAATCTGCGCGTTTCAAATGCAGCGCTGGATTTAATCAGCCAGACATGTACGAGGGTATGAGAAATCTCAGACTTGGTCAGGATTGTAGCCAAGATGTACTGGTACATATTTGGGCCACGCAAAAGGGAAATGTGTCTTAGGAGTGCATGCTGGAATAAAGGGCCATTTCACCCTGTGCAATCAGAGCCTTTGGTTCGACATTGTAGAACATATAAATGTATGACAAAGACTCTTATAGGGTTATTTGGTTTTGTTTGCTAGCTAATGCGGTTCTTATTATTATACTCCGATGATACAATGTCTTACAAAGTGGCTAATTGTATTTCTGTGATAATGAAATAGGAATTTAACACAAAATAAAGACGATAATCAGTCGTTTAATTTAAAAACTGTACATGGGAACTTCATCATCAGGCAGATGAAAGCTAGTTTCATTTCCATGTTATTTTTTTGCATGTACTGGTTTCTTAAGTAGAGTGAATTAGAACCATAGATAATTTTATATTTAATCCAATTTTTCTGACCTTATTCTGGTATATACTTCCTGTATCGTTTAAAATCCGTCGTTAATATTTCCACATGCTCTGGGGTTTTCGTCTAGACCCGTTTTAGGATTTTGATTAAAGCGTTAGACAAATAAACATTAATTGTATAAAATGAATACTTTCAGCTTTGCAGGCCAAACCAGATACCTATATAAACAGTGTAGATCCATATGATAGGGCTACAAATGACACATTCCATTAGGATCTACACTATTTGCATTTCTGCTTTGATTTTTGATTAACATCCCTATTTGTTAAAATAGACATATCCAAATTAAATGATGGACAAGCCCATTTCGTCAACTCAGGAATGAAAGGGAGAAATACGATGACTTAGAAGGCTGAGTTGTAGTCAGGGCTGTTGTAATATTCGAATCTTTGGTATAATTACATGTCATACTTGTATCAATGTGTGGTTACTGCTATTGACTTATACCGATTGCAAAAGAAGACCCTAAGTCAAGTACATAGTAATGTGATTTGCTTAGTAAACTTTGTGTGTGTGTGTGTGTGTGTGTGTGTGTGTGTGTGTGTGTGTGTGTGTGTGTGTGTGTGTGTTCTAACGACATCAATGGGCCGTTTGAAAATACAAATTGTAAGGCATGAGAAAAAAAAGAAAACTTGGAATTGGAAAAGTTAGCTCCTCGCTCCAAAATGCATGATAACACATGACGTCAATTTATCTTTCAGTTGTTAGCTGCAGTCAAGATTTATCAGATGTCAAAAACGGAAAGCAATGGCTTTCCAACAATTCTATATTTGATTCAAAAGTTAACATTACCTGTAACAAGGGATATAAACTCACATCCGGAAGTCAACTACGAACGTGTCAGTCAAATGGAACTTGGTCCGGATCTCACCCAGTTTGTACAAGTACGTGATCTTGTCGTTCTCTATTCAAATCAGTACAACTAACAAATGTTTTATAGGTACACGTAGTTTCTGTTTATAAAAATACGAGTTACTCAGACCAGACCACAGTCACAAATTACAACCTTGTAAAGGAACGAAAGAAGACATTTGTGAATGTGCAGGCAAACAGCACACAGCCAGAACACGCTCAGTACAAACCGATAATCTATATGTAGTCGAAGTTCTCAGTTACGGTATCTTACAAAACATCACGTAACCCTACACTCGGAAAGCTGTACGGCTGAGGTTTTGTATATATAAAGCCTTGCTATACAACAGTTTTGTTCAAAACTGTTGTATAGCAATTCAAAATTATTTGCATATTAGAAAAAATGCATGCAATTTGCATAATACTGTAGTGCCCCGGTTTTGAATAGCCACAAATGTCGGTCTTATGGATGACGAGCATGTGCCTTGAATCAGCTGTTTATTTTGTTTCGCATGCTGCATCGATTTACCTGTCCCGTTTTAATACATGTTGTTGACAGTTGATGCATGCTGCATCCATTTACCTGTTCCGTTGTAGTACACGTTGTTGACAGTTGATGCATTTGCAAGTAAACAACGTACCCAATGTATTTGTAGCTATGTTATTCCTGTAACTGTTCGTATGAGAGTGTACTTCCTTAAATTCTTGAAGTGTGCAGAGTGTTTGTCACCGGTGACCTCCATTTTGTATGTTGTGTTTTGACTGAATGTGTTGCATTTTGGAGTGTACTGAGTGAGCGGTCAAGCGTAGCGGACAAAACAATTCGTCTTTCAAACGTCAACCAAAAAGTCAATCTCCTTCACCTGCAGTGATACCACGAGAAACCTAAGCTCTTATAAATTATTTGAGCGTAAAAGTTAGTTAGCAAATTTAATTTGGGTTGATTTCATATTAGCTTCGGATACAGTTTAATTCAAGATTTCTAAGATATTCGGTTTTAAAGTGTGTGACCCCCAATCCCCCGCCAAGTTTTATCGGTAAATCCAGTATGGCCGTCGCCGTAACTTTCCTGCGGGAGCGTCTTTCTACGCCACCAATGTCGTGGGATCACGCGCTCCCGCAATATATTTGCTGCGGATAGGGAAGCCTCGCATCTTTAAACCTGTGGGTTGTGGGATGTGGGAAGCGGAGGTATATAAACCTAGTCCCCGTAACAGTCGGGTAATTCAGATTTTGCGTTCGTTGTGAATACACACACGTTAAACTAGTTCGCATATTTTTGCTCTTGTTTTCTAAATTTTATTGAGTTGCATTTTTTTATTTCAATGTCTTCTTGCATCAATGCAAGAGCGGGAGTGGTCTCTTGTTATATTCCCAGGCATTTACGGGTGAAAATTCTTAGCTTTTCTACGTTGTGTTTATTATAGCGGTTTCTCTGAGCCATACACATATATTTTGCCCATGTTTATAAGCGTGATATTGGTCTATCGTATATTCATGAAAGGTTTTGGTCAAATAAATAAGGTAAAAACAGAGATTTTTTACGTTTCTACGTCAAGTCTTCTTCAGGACTAAATATTGAAGTATTCTATTTGTATATTTTTCATCAAAAACAAACTAGTTTAACAAACTGTCTCAGGTCTTGTTTTATCTCCCTTTAGCTATTAGTTCAGGTTAACATTTGTGTTATTTTCCCTAATTTTCGTTTCCGAAGTTCGTCTGTTTAGTTAGATTCAGCACTGTGTTACTCAGCCGGTCGAGCACTCACTGTTAGCCAGCGACTGTTCAGAACCGCTAGTATATCTACTGTTGAAGACAGTTCAAAAACTGCAAACCCTATCATAACATCACGAAAACATACTTATATAAATTTGACCCTATTAAACCCCACTTTTATATAGTAAAAATGGGGTTTACAGGTGAATATATTATTTTTCTTATTTCTGCTTAAAAACATATATTGTGGGTTTTTAAAATGTTTATCTGAAAACTTTCGGTTTTTGGTGGTGAAAGTTTCAATATATTTGAATAGGCATGTTTTCGTAATGAGTTTTAGATTTTTGCCATGCGATTGCAAGTTCTGTTAAGCGTATAGTATACAGGTATATAATGACAGGTAAAGTATACACGACTCGCGATAAATTAATGTAAGTTACAGTTGACGTCTGAATATAAATTAATACTGATTGTTTAAAGTTCTTGTCGCGTGACGTAAAGCGATGTGTTTTTTATGAAATTTCGATAAAAATTTTCGCGTGCGGAAATTTATTTCACATATTATGTTTGGTCTTCATACATTCTTACCGAGTATAGTTCGTCTACAAAGGTTTAAAATATATGGGCATGACGAAAGGCGCGGCGCATCCCTTCAAAATGAATTAAAAATATTATGTATAATACTCTGTTCTATACTAATATTGATTATTGAAACATCATGAACACGAATGCTCGAAAGGTGTCTGCTAAAATCTAAAATGTGTCATTCAAAATGGTGTTATAAAATTTGGGAATCTGACGTTTTTCTTTCGGGCTCATCTTAGAGGCCATATTCGACAAAATATCTAGCATATTGTTGTGTTAATGAATTTAAATATACCTTCTAATAAATTTTATAGAACAAGGTAGAAAACTTATTTGAAATGCAGTTTGCATGCAAAATTAAAAAAAAAAAATGTCAGACAGGAAAGTAGGGTATTTTTCCATGAATGCGGCAAACAGCTTCTGTGTCACTCATGGCCTCATGTTTGCATATGTATATTAGAAAATAAGAATTCTGCTTTCTTTTTTGAACGTATCTTTCTTTCTGTTCTGTGATTTTAACCTTAATACACAAGGTTTTGTATATTTTGTAACTTTTTGACTGGGCCTCATATAAACGTGCGAGTTTTCGTGAAATGCAATGTGTGCGTAACCGCTATATTATTAAATCCGATTGTTTTCTTTTTTTTTTTTTTTTTTTTTTTTTTTACAGTAGTCAATTGTTCTATTCCGAACAAAACTACAAATGGCCGATATTTCCTTGTTTTAAATAATGGAAAAGAAGTGGACATGAAGGAAACTTTCAGAAAAACATTCAGTTTCAATACAACACTGAGTTTCAAATGCAATGGCAGATTTATTCTGCCAGACAAGTACGACAGTTACAGAACATGCCAGCACAATGAGACTTGGTCAGGAATTGAACCGTCGTGCATCGGTTAACATTTCTTTGTATTTCACTAGAACAGAAGTGATTTTATTTCAATAGAGCAGAAGTTTATTTTATTACACTGCAGCTGGTATTAGTGCCGTGTGGCGGCGGTAGAACGTCTCCCCGTACTTTACCATAGTGCAGATTATATTTCATTTCCTTTGGGATCATTGGGCCCATTGTGGAATTTTTGAAAATGGAGTTCTGCTCATGTATACGCTAGAGGGCGTAAGCGGTGTTGCAAACTTCATTACTGCTTATGAAGAGTCTCAATAAAACCGAGACTCCCATTTTCTTAGTGTGTTTCTGTAGTGTGTTCTTTGTTTCCAAAGGCAATCTTTTTGACGTTTATTTTATTCTGAAACTTTCCCATTATAGCCGCTTGCTGACTTAAATATATTTACACACCAGAAGAATGGCATACACAATCATTCACTGAGATAGATACACACCTTCGCAAAAGGACACAAATATTCCATATGTCTTTTTATTTGATTTTGAATAGGTTACCTGTTGTTACGCTGCATACTGCGTCCGTTCAGTACGGCAATCATGCGACTTGACCAACTATTTCCTTAACGACAATACAAAAATGTGTTTAAACTGCAGTCTTGTTTAACTGTTCAACTATATATGTGTTTCTTTACGATGGGCAATATTTGTACAAATAATACTTCCTGTAGAATGTTGCGGACAAAGGTAAGAGAAATGTCCAAGGAGTGCCACAATAGCAAAGCAAACAATCACAAATCGAAGAAACGTACGAAAAGCTCTACGGCTAGCTCTCTTTTCCCCAAGCGAGGTAATCGCAATGCTAAAAGGATTGAAAAAAAAAACCACAAGAACAAAATGCCACAAGGCAACAAATAAAACAAATCGCCTCGTAGAATAGATAATAAAGCAACAAAGGGTAAGACTAATACCAAAGAGCAAGATAGATGGATAGATAGATAGATAAATAGATCAAACCGGTCTGCCTAAAGCATTAACAGCTGACAGACACATATGTGCACACAAAATTGAAGACACACAATACAATACGCTAATATGAATCAGCGGTAAGTTTGTTTCTGTAAAACGAAAACATTTTATTTCAGACCTTATTCTGATATATACTTCCTTTATCGCTTAAATAAAAGCTCTCATTAATATTTACACATGCTCTGGGATTTTTGTTTAGGTCCGTTTAAGTATTTTGATCAAAGCGTTAGACAAATACAAAATAATTGTATTAAAGAGCAAGATAGATGGATAGATAGATAGATAAATAGATCAAACCGGTCTGCCTAAAGCATTAACAGCTGACAGACACATATGTGCACACAAAATTGAAGACACACAATACAATACGCTAATATGATCAGCGGTAAGTTTGTTTCTGTAAAACGAAAACATTTTATTTCAGACCTTATTCTGATATATACTTCCTTTATCGCTTAAATAAAAGCTCTCATTAATATTTACACATGCTCTGGGATTTTTGTTTAGGTCCGTTTAAGTATTTTGATCAAAGCGTTAGACAAATACAAAATAATTGTATTAAATGAACCCTTTCAGTTGTGTCAACTAAACCAGATACCAGTATCAACAGTGTAGATCCCAATAATAAGGCCAATATGGAGCCATCTCATTAGAATCTACAGTTTTCTATTCTGTTTTGATTTTTGACTGACAACCCTATTTTCATAAACTCAGGGTAGAAAGGGAGAAATATCCATAACTTATAAGAAAGTCTGACGTCTGCGGCTGCCATGTTTCACAGATTGTTATGACTAATGCAAACTCTAGTTAGGTCTCCACTGTCAACAATTTACTTAAAAGACATCTCCTCCTGAATCAGTGAATGGATGTTGAAATAATTTTACAGGAATGTTTTTTAGGTGACCCTCTACCAAAATTGCCTGAATGGTTTCGCTCCGCTAAACAAAGTAGCCACCAGAGCTAAAAAAAAAAAAAAAAAAAAAAAAAAAAAAAAAAAAAAAACAACACTTAAACGACATCTCCGAGGCCAATGGCCCGATTTCAAAATAATTTCATAGAAATGTTCCTCTCAAGCCCCTTTACCAAAATTTCATAAATGGTTCCGCTCCTTTAAGCAAAATTGCCGCCAGAGCTAAAAATAGAAAAATAAACATTTAAACGGCATGTCCTCCAAGGCCAATGGCCAGATTAAAACAAAATCCACATAAATGTCCCTCCCAGGCCCCTTTACCAAAATTGACTAAATGGTTTCGCTCCACTAAACAAAATGGCCACCAGAGCTAAAAATAGAATAACCTTTAAACGACATCTGTTCCCAGGTCAATGGCCCGATTTCAAAATAACTTTACAGAAATGTTCCTCCTATGCCCATCACCAAAATTGCTAAGATGATTTCGCCCTGCAAAACAAAATGAACGCCAGAGCTAAAAAATAGAAAAAAGAAAACATTTTAAACAACATATTCTTCTAGGTCAATTTCAACATAATTTCACTGAAATGTTTCTCTAATGCCCCTTTACCAAAATTGCTAAAATGGTTTGGCTCCGCTGAACAAAGTGGCCACCAGAAATAAAAATAGAAAAAGGGCGTAGACTGTCATGTGTCTGTCAACAATTTACTTTCGAGACATCTTCTCCTAAACCTGTCTATAAATTTTAACTGCATGCCTAGATGTCAACCCAATCATTGTTGATGGCTATGCTTCACTCTTTAATTGCACGACGGCGGTTCGGGCATCAGACTCAATGGCGGCTTCTTCGTAAAACTTTAACCAGTGGGGTGGGGCTTGACGATATGTCTTTGGCTTGGCCCGCCGTGGTTCAACTATTGATTTTCATTTACTCTGGCATACAGTAGAATTAGCCATGGGTACTCGTCTTTTTTTTTATTATAGTGATTAATTTGATTTTGATGTTTTCGCTTTGTTGCATTGACTGAGTTGGGAGCCTTTATGCAAACCGATTTTTTATGTATTTCTGTATTAAGAGATTTCAGGGGACCCAGGGTGAAGTTAGCTAGCTGTAAAAGTGCTTTAAACCCCCCGGTGGTTTGCTCTACCGACCGTTCTAAGCCGGTGGTCCCGGTGTTAGTCTTACTCTTTGTTGCTTTGTGGTTTATTCTGCGACGCGATTTGTTGTATGTCTTTCCGTGTGTCATTTTGTTCTTGTGTTTTTCAGTCCTTTTAGTATTGCGATTACCTCGCTTGGGGACGAGAGAGCTAATCTTATTGCTTTTCGTACGTTTGTTCGGTTTGTGCTTGTTAAGATTTGTCGGTGTCCTCTCCCTCTTGGGGTCTAGGAAGGGCTGCAGTGTATGTTTGTGGCACTCCCTGGACTTTTCTCTTACCTTTTTTTAAAAATAATTTTACAGGAATATTCCTTGGGTAACCCTCTACCAAAATTGCAAAAGTGGTTCCGCTCCGCTGAAAAAAATGGCCACCAGAGCTTAAAATAGAAAAAAAAACAAAAACTTTTAACGACATCTCCTATGCCAGTGGTTCGATTTCAAAATAATTTCACAGAACTGTTCCTCCAATGCCCCTTTACTGTCATGCGTCTGTCAACATTTACTTAAAAGACAGCTTCTCCCAAATCGGTTTACAGATTTTGCAATAATTTTACAGGAATATTTCTTGAGTGACCCTCTACAAAACTTGCTTAATTGGTTCCACTCCGCTAATCAAAATGGCCGAGCTAAAAGTAGAAAAAAAAAAACAAAAAAAAAACAAAAAACGTTTAAACGACATCTCCTCTTAGGCCTATGGATTTAATCTGGCTGACATGTACGAGAATTACAGAATATGTCAGGAGAATCAGACGTGGTCAGGATTGGAGCCGACATGCACTGGTAAATATGTGTGCCATATTAGAGGGGAGTGAGTTTTCGGGGTGTATGCTGTCAGCAAAGAGCCACATTAACCTGTGCGATCAGGTACTATGATTCGATAATGTAGAACATATCGATGTACGAGAAAGAATATTATAAGATTATTGGGCTTTGATGGCTGATGAGAATTAGTACAGTTAGCATATATCCCGGTCATCTTTTCTCATAGAGTGGCGAACTTCTTAGGCGGTGGTCCCGGTGTTAGTCTTACTCTTTGTTGCTTTGTGGTTTATTCTACGAGGCGATTTGTTTTATGTCTTACCTTATGTCACTTTGTACTTGCGTTTATGAGTCCTTTTAGCATTGCGATTACCTCGCTTGGAGAAGAGAGATCTAATCTTAGTGCTTTTCGTACGTTTATTCGATTTGTACTTGTTTGGATTTGTGGGTTTCCTCTTTCTCTTGGTGTCTAGGAAGGGCTGCGGTTTGTGATTGTGGCACTCCCTGGACTTTTCTCTTACCTTTCTTTTTTATTTATTTTTATCGTAAAAATTCAAAATATAAGAAATCACGGAATCTGAGAACAGTACCTAAAATAGGCAAATTGAATCGTTTAACTTTAAACAGAGAAATGTATATTGGAAAACCGACATATGTCAACCGTCAAATATTTGCTTGTATTATTTTTGAAGTAAAGTGGACTACAACTGTACAAATATCGAGTATATTTCCATTTTGTTGGACATACTCTGGAATATACTTCCTGCATTGTTTTGTTAGCCGACATTGATGTTTGCACATACATGAAAAATTGGTCCAGAACTCTTCGAGGAAGGACCTCTGACAGTTACATAGACAATTTGCCTATTTTAGGTACTGTTCTCAGATTCCGTGATTCCCCTCTACCATTATATTTAGTTTTTGTAGGAAGACATATGTTTTACAAAAAGAAGTGGTCATATTGTAATGATTGTATTACAGACACCATGCGACATGCATGTACTATACAGTTTATTCATTTCTCCTATTTTAAATATTGGATATATAAACTGAACGAGGTAAAAAAATCCGATAAAGAAACTCGTGCTTCGCACTCGTTTCTTTATCGATTTTTTTTACCTCCCTCGGTTTATAAATCCCATATTTAAAATAGGAGAAATGAATAAACTGTATATTACATGCATGTCGCCGCAATAGAGTACACCATTAAAGAGGCTTTTGTGGCAAGTCTAGTCTGCCAGTTTGTTTACGCTGTCATTTCTATTGTGGGTCGGTGTAGTAATAAATAATATATTTAGGATAGCTTTTGTTTTTATCCTAAATGATATTGACAGCAGGGTCAAAATCTAGGTTGTTCATATGTTACAAAAAAAAAAGTAGTTCGGGTGTTCCCTGGCTAAGAGGAAATATTTCTTCTTAGAAAACAAGGAAAATACCAGTTTTATGTCTGGTAGAAATCATGGTATTTCTTGGTTATGCATGTAATATACAATGCATATGCACAGGTATCTTGTGTTGTTCAGTTCCATGTGCTCATTTCTGAATCAGGATATATATCTGTAACAAATTAAAAGTGGAGACAGCATTGCAGCCAACAAATTCAGGTAGATTGCCAAATATAAGGGTGGACTAATTATAGAACACATGCTACGTAATATGCCAGGACATACAGTTAGCGCAGTTCAAAATTAAAATTTGTAGTTCTCTCCATGTTTACAACTGCTACAATGACTGCGGAAAAAGATATTTGTCTCTAAGGTATCACCCTTGCCTTAGATTGCGTAGCCATTATATATACTGTGTAAAATATTTATATTCCAATGCCTGCTAAAGGATTATCTGAGGCTTGGGACATGACAGTTTACCTAATTGAAGTGTCAAATCACATTGTATTCACGAGGGTTGTTTTTCTGGCAGTAATGACGGGTCATTAGAGGTTCACTGCAATAAAAAAAAAAAAAAACAAACAAACAATTTACTGATATCCTATTTTCCATCATTTTGTAGGCAAATTTTATATTGCTACTGTCAGAAGTCATTTAATAAAAAAACGTTAGACAAAATAATTGTTTTAAAGTAATGAAATCTGCAACTGTTTGTTGGAAGGTACCTACATTAGTGTTAAGACTAAAGGTTACACCTAGTGCACTTGGTGTTCACTACGCTTAGATGAGGAATGGACGTTAACTAGAAGTTAACTCCAAAGTGCACAATTGTTCACTAGGGAGTGAACACCGAGTGCACCAGGGCTTGTTTGTGTAGGTAATCACAGAGAAGATATATCTCAGGCAATAGTGCACTTACATGGTCATATTGGTTATTTTGAAAGATCACTTTTACGATATTTTTTTATTATATGACTGTAATGGTTGTATTTGATTTGTAATTATTCTGCTCATGATTAGAGATTTAAAATGGCAACTCATATTCATATTCTTATTGTTATATCGTAATAATATAGATTAAAACATGTTTTGTTTATTTCAATAATAATAATAATAATAATAATAATAATAATAATTATTATTATTATTATTATTATTATTATTATTATTATTATTATAAAGTAAGATCAAAGTTTCCAGAAAAAAATATACTCTTATGTCGGTCATATTACATTCAGTAAAATATTTATATTTAATTTATTATTTATAATATTTAAATAAAAAGACATTGAACTATATACCCCGCCATTATCGTGTCGCGGGCAGATAACTCTGTCAAACATTGACGAAAATTGCCCATTAACAATCCCAAACCAGATCTCCTTCATATCAATGCATGTACCAAGTTTGGTTAAAATTCCTTGACTTTTACTCAAGTTATTGTTTGGAAACGAAAATATGGGCGTGTCTCAGGCAGATAACTCCATCAAAATTTGCCCATTAGCAATCCCAATCCCGATCTCCGAAATATCAATGTACATACCAAGTTTGGTGAAAATCCATTCATGTTTACTTAAGTAATCATCCGGAAACGAAAATATGGGCGTATCTCGGGCAGATTACTCCGTCATAATTTGACGAAATTTGTCTATTAGCAATCCCAAACCAGATCTCCACAATATCAATGCACATACCATATTTTGGTGAAAATCCATTGATGTTTACTTAAGTAATCATCCGGAAATGAACAATAGATGGACGGACGGACGTACGACTGACGGACGGACGGACAGACACACGGACGTCCAACGTGAAACCATAATAATTACATTAAAAGAAAATGATAATTGATATTATTTTCAGAAATAATTATAATCGTAATCAATCTGTATATCGTAATTCGGAAAATAAATAATGCTATGCTGGTCCTATTTTATTGCATAAAATGGTTTTCTGTCTTTGAAATTAAAACATAGTGATAATAATGACATTATTATTATTATTATTATTATTATTATTACTATTATTATTATTGTTATTATTATTATTTATTTTTTATAAGAATTATTAGGGTAACATTGAGCTGTTCATCACAATTCCGAAGAATAAATATAATAATGCTGGTCATATTCAAAACGTTTTGTTTGTAAAATAGCCACAATTTATACTACATGTGTATTTAGAGGTATATTTGACTGGCAAACAGTGTAGACCTTGATAAGATGCGTCGTAATGTAATGTATGATCAGGGTCATGTTTATCAGAATACGTATACTAAATACAATAAACAACTTTCTCAGTCAGATTCAATGAATTGTTCACATTTTTTCAAACACTACCATAAAGGCAATTGTTTCAAAACAAATCTTGGAAACCAGATGTTGCTTTACATGATTGCTCTATATTTATAACAAGGCCATTATAGAACCAACTGATTTGTCTAAACATTGCTGAGTAAGTGTACAAAGTAAAAACTGAACACACAATGTGTAATGTGACGTCTGATCTGGTTCTACACTGTTTGCTTTGATAGTGATTAATTTGATTTTTATGATTTCGCTTTGATGCATTGACTGAGTTGGGATCCTTTATGCGAACCAAATTTTTATGCATTTCTCTATTAAGAGTAACATCGAGATCCAGGGTGAAGTTGGCCATCTGTAAAAGTGCTTTAACCGCCCCGGCGCACCCCCCGCCCCCCCGCCTCCAAACACCCACCCTGGTTTACTCTACTGGCCGTTCTAAGGCGGTGGTCACGGAGTTATTCGTTGTGGCTTTGTGGTTTATTCTACGAGGCGATTTGTTTTACGTCTTACCTTGTGTCATTTTGTTCGTGTGCTTTTCAGTCCTTTTAGGATTGCGATTACCTTGCTTTAGGAAGAGAGAGCTAATCTTAGTGCTTTTTGTACGTTTGTTCGATTTGTGCTTGTTTGGATTTGTTGGTTTCCTCTTCCTCTTGGTGTCTGGGAAGGGCTGTGCTTTGTGATTGTGGCACTCCCTGGACTTTTCCCTTACCTTTTTTGCACAGACCTCTCTGTCTTAAAACCTAGGGTAGTAACAGTTATAATCCGAGGAAAACGAAATTTTATCTATATTTGCTTACTACCCAATACAGAAATAACACGAGTCTCTCCATATAAAATTAGCATTCAATAAGATGTGCAACCATTATTGTTCCAGATCAGCATGTGCATATATTTTTCTCTGATAGAATGTGCAAGCTGTATTCAACATGCAGTGTAAAATATGTATATTTAATAAATAATTTATAATATTAAAAAAGAAATACATTAAAACAAAATGATAATTTATATTATTTTCTGAAATAATTATAATAGCAATCGAGCAGTATATCATAATTTGGAGAATAAATAATCCTATGCTGGTCCTATTTTATTTCGTAAAATGGTTCTCTATCTAGGAAGTTAAAACATAGTGATAATTATGATATTATTATTATTATTATTATTATTATTATTTTTATTATTAAAATGTTTTGTTTGTAAAATAGCCACATGACAGTTTATTCTACATGTGTGTTTAGGGGTGGGGTATAAAATTGCTAATTACTTATAAGCCCTATTAAACACCTTAAATCATTGTCATACTGAAATATGATCAAGTCCGTTTGGCTACCTGTTGACAAAGCTTATACATGCTATTTGAGCGGCAAACAGTGTAGACCTTGATAAGATGCTCTGTGATGTAATGTCTGACAGGGTCACTGACATTTGGTTATGGTCTGTTTATCAGAATACTTGTTAAATACTATAAACCACTTCCTCAGTCAGATTCAATAAATTGTTTACAATTTTTTAAACATTATCCTAAGTGCAATTGTTTCCAAAACAAAGCTGGGATACAATGACATTACAGAAACAACATATTTGTCTAAACTTTGCTAGGTAAGTGTAAAACAGTGTAGACCATGAACACACAATATGTAATAACATCTGATCTGGGTCTACACTGTTTGCCAAGACCTCCCTCTAAAACTCCAGGGTAGTAGTAACAGTAATAATCCGAGGAAAACGACATTTTATCCATATTTGCTGTCCCGTGCTGGTTGCGGGCTTAGAATAGGACAGACGTACCCTCTGCGTGACGTACAAGCCGTCTAAAAGAGGCTGCCCGTGATCACCCGGGCCCTCGAAATAGGTGGCTGCCTTCCGCTTCTGTGGCAGTTGGGTAAACCCCTAACATAACAGAGCAACCGTCCGTTCAACCGGTATATTTCCAGACTATAAAATTAAATTTACTGAAATGCATCTTAAATTGGAAAAAAAAAAAAAAAAAAAAAAAAAAAAAAATTTCGCGCGATCTGTCCTTTTAAACCTTTCCTATCTCATGTTACTAACATGCTTCATTTGTTTGTGTATCATCCTGTGCCCGTGGGTCGTACATGGGACGAAGATTATAACCTCATCTGTATTTAACATATGTGTTTGTCTTGTGTTTGTGTCATTTTTCCGAGCTCTAGCATTCTCCACATTAAAAATAAGATGCATTTAATATTGTTAGATAAAAAAACTAAACTTTTTCAAGGTATGAAAGCTACATATCATTTGAAAGCTACATATCATCTAACACAGCTTGTTTATTTGACTCTCTTAAAAATGAATCCAAAATGAATCCTCCTTTCTTTAATAAACTGTTTATTTTAAATATGGATCTCCTAATTTATGTTAAAAATAACCTTTCAATTTCCCAGACGTTTTCGGCCTCCCTTGTCTGTAGGGAATAAAATCTACAGATCACTTTCCTTCTGTAGTGGATAGGGTGTAATTCCCTGTTAAAACAGGAACCACCTGTTTGCCGTGGGTGGCGTCTCGTATGCTGGGAGAGGGGAACCTGATGATTGAGGTAAGCCCAGGGATCTCCAGCTTTTCAACACATCATTTTGGCCCTTATTTCAGATAGAAGAGCGGTCTGGGTTAGATCCGGCCTGGATCAATCGGCTCAGACCTGCCAAGCTCTAGAAGCGCACAACTTGTTTTTAGCTGCTTTCTCTCTTTCATACGTATCTTTATGGTACCAACCGGGCTTATTTTTCTCATGTTCCTCTAACTTTAAGTGAATTTCAATGGGCGGCGGCTGAAGGGTCAATTGGTGGGCTTGTATTGAGGCTTTGGCGGAAACCTCTGTGAATGGAGGCTGTGGATAAGGGGATGAACTCAACTGTTCATAACTTTTTCATTGGAAATTTAGATGAATAGGTGGGAAATCATCTAAGCATGAGGCCGAGCTGAAGACTCTGATCTTGACAACGAGTATAATAGCAATGTAGCCTTGACGTTAGAAATAGGAGATCCATTTCTGTTAAACGTCCCCTTGTAGGGCTCCATGGAGGGTGGGGCGCATAGCTATCGAATCAAAAACTTCATCACCATGGCCTCTAAAAAACGATTTCTGGCGTTCGACTCTTCGGAGGAAGAAACGCAACCGACAACTTTCACGTTTAAAACAAATGACAACTTCGCGAAATTTTTAGTGAATTCAAGCAAAGAAGATAAACCAATAACTTCACTGTCACCATTCATCATAGAAAAACAAATAGAATCTATTATAGGCACTCCAAAAAATGTAAAAACAAAAAATGGAACTCTTTTGGTCGAAACAAACAGAAAATCTCAAACTGATAATCTCTTGAAAATTATAAAATTCTTTAACATTAATGTCACTGTCACGGAACATAAAACACTCAATAGTTGCAAAGGTATTATCCGTGACAGAATACTAAAACATGAAAATGAAGAAAATATCACAGAATATCTTAACACAAGGAGTAACAGCTTGCAAACGTTTTAAAATTAAAAAGGATGGAAACCTTATAGAAACAAATACACTTTTACTAACTTTCAACACCACAACTTTGCCGAAATCACTAAAACAAATTTACCGAATTATACCAGTTGAAGTCTACATCCCAAATCCTCTGCGGTGTTTCAACTGTCAGAGGTTTGGACATCATGAAAACGGCTGTCCGGAACCACCTGGATCAGTATGTGAAAAATGTGGTATGGGTGACTTTGATCACCATACAAATGCTTGTAAAAATGAAGCCAAGTGTGTGAACTGTCACAAAAATCATCTATCAAAATCAAATCAGTGTGAAATTTGGTAAAAAGAGAACAAAATTATGAAAAATTAAAATTACACAAAAAATCACTTATTTGGAAGCAAAAAAAATTCAAGAAAATCAACCTGAAATCACCTTTGCAAAAGTTGTTCAATCCCTAAACACTAAACCTGAAACCAAAGAAACTTCTACCCAGTTTAACGAAAAAGATTCAGTCATCAAAGCAAATTCAAAAGTTATTACACCTACTCTAAAACCTAAACCTAAATCCGCATCTATTCATCAGTCTAGACCACCAACAAAATCTCAAAACAGTTCACAAACACAGCCGACTAAAGCAAGTGGATCACAACAGAGATCCAGGTCCAGGACAGCTGATACAAAAGGAAAAAAATGGAAAAGAAAAGGATAAAGATAAAGAACCGAATCCATACAGTAAAGGGGCGTCGGCCGATCCGATCAAGTTGGTCAATCGGTACGACTCCCTTGAGAACATGGAGTTAGAGATTGACTCCTCCATGTTCTCGCAGTCTCAGAGAAAACAAAAGGATTAAGTTCCTTATTTTAAAATCATCTCTCCATTTATCATGGATAAAAAATCAATTATTCAGTGGAACTGTCGAGGACTCAAAGCAAATTATAACGAAATTTTAATTTTAACAACAGTACTTTCTCCAACTGTCTTTTGTCTCCAGGAAACCTTTTTCAAAAATACAGATAATATTAATTTTAAAAATTACAGTTTATATAATCATATCGCAACTGAAAATCAGAAAGCCTCAGGAGGTTCATCTATCATTTTTTGTTCCTCATAGACAGATAGATATAAATAGTAATGTACAAGCTGTTGCTGTAAATGTCACTCTGTCTAAATCCATAACAATTTGTTCTCTATATCTTCCTCCACACTGTAAATTTTCTAAACACCACCACGAAAACATACCTATATAATTTTGACCCCCCTTAAACCCCACTTTTACATAGTAAAACTGGGGTTTACAGGGGTATACATTATTTTTCTTATCTCTGTTCAAAAACATAGATTGTGGGTATTCACAATCTATGTTTTGAGCAGAAATCAGAAAAATATCATAATTTTTATCTGAAAATTTTCATTTTTTGGTAATAAAATTTTCAGTATAGTTGAATACGCTTGTTTTCGTAATGCGATTTAGAAAATCTTATAAACCAGTTACGTCGTCCTTATTTATTATTAGGTGAAATTAATAGTCACAGCAAACTATGGGGTTGTCTGGATACAAATGACAAAGGAGAAATAATAGAAAATTTTATTGCAGAAAACGATTTATGTTTATTTAACGATAAACAACCAACTTATCTTCATTCTCCTACAAGAAATTAGTTTGCTTTAGATTTGTCTATATGCTCTCCAAATATTTACTTAGATTTTGATTGGTCAGTTCTTGATGACCTTCATGGAAGCGATCATTTTCCAATTAAAATTGAAGAAATTAAATTGACAAATGAAGACCATCATTCCCGATGGAATTTGAATAAAGCAAATTGGGAGAATTTTATGGAGTTATGTAATGAAAAATTAAAACCTGAAATGTTTAAAACAGCAGATGATATACAAGCTTTTACTGATACATTAATTCATGTAGCCGAAAAATATATTCCGAAGTCCTCGACACGTTCAAAAAGAAATAGACCTTGGTTTAATAACGATGTTAAACATTCAATAAATAAAAGCAAATCTGCCTTACGAAAGTTCAATAGGCAGCCAACAATAGAAAATCTAATCCATGCCAAACAAATGCAAGCTAAAGCTCGCAAGACAATAAAAACGGCTAAAAGAACCCAGCAAAGAAAATATGGGACATGATTCGAAAAATTACTGGCAAAAATAAAAATAACAAGCATGTCCATATTAAATCAAATGGAAATATATGCTCAACGACTAAAGATATTTCCAATGCACTAGGAGAGAATTTTCAGAAAAAATCTTCTAGTGCAAATTATTCCGAAACCTTTCAAAACATAAAACAGGAACGAGAGAAAGAGCATCTAAATTTTATGTCACTAAATCATGAAAAATATAATGTACCATTCACAGCTTCAGAATTATTAGATGCTCTTCATAAATCTCATGATACGGCTGCTGGTCCTGATGACATTCATTATCAAATTCTTAAACATTTACCCGATAACGCTTTAGAAACATTATTAAATATTTTAAATGAGATTTGGATCACTGGAAAATTTCCAAAAGACTGGAGTAAAACAACGATTATACCTATACCAAAACCAAATAAAGATCATACTGAAGCCACTAACTATAGACCTATTGCTTTGACAAGTTGTTTATGTAAAACAATGGAGAGAATGATTAATGATAGACTGGTTTGGTTCTTGGAATCAAACCAGCTTATAACAAAATATCAAGCTGGATTCAGGAAAAATAACTGTACAAACGATCATTTGATTCGTTTGGAATCTTTTATTCGTGATGCCTTTGTTAAAAAATAAAATGTCGTAGCTGTATTTTTTGACCTTGAAAAAGCTTACGATACTACTTGGAAACATGGCATCATGAAAGATTTACATAAATTAGGCCTTAAAGGCCGATTACCACTTTTTATTCAAAATTTGTATCAGATCGAACATTTAATGTTCGAATAGAACTGATGATAATTTAAAAGAGGATTTTACAACACGGTACTCTTTTTGCAACTGATTTAGCTGTTTTGAGGGGGTAAAAATGGCCAAAAATGCATGTATTTTTTTTACTTCTGCAAAACAGAGGTAAAATATACGCTATATTTTAGGTTTTAAAAGGTTATGTTTTTGCATAGAAGTAAAATATATGCTATATTTAGGGTTTTAAAGGTATATATTTTGGCATTTTGGCATAAGGAGTGGTACACGTACCACCCCTGATGATAATCCAAATACAATTTACTCTCATAAGGACTGTTTTACAACTGGATAACATCCCCAGCTTTCTTGTTGCTTTGACAGGGGTGGTACACGTACCACTTCGGGTCCAAAATACAGCCGTCTCTTTGTCCATAAAAATATTTACCATAAACTTGAAAATATTGATTTTAAGGTTCTTAAAGTGGTACACGTACCACTCTCTGGATTGAGACCTTTTTTCTGCTTGTGTTATTGTAACAGTTATTATCTCCACTACTGATAATCTTCCGGTTCTTAACAGCAAGTGGTACATGTACCACTCCAGACCATAAATCCATTGTTTCTCAAACTCATAGGCATATTTACCATTACTTTGAAAATAAATATGTTTTAGACTCCTTTTAAAGTGGTACGTGTACCACTCCCTTGATTTTGACCACTTGAGATTGTTGTTATTGTAAAAGTTGTTGTCTTATTTCAGATAACCTTTTGTTTCCTCAATGACAAGGAGTGGTACACGTGCCACTCTAGACCAGATATCCATCTGCTCCTTTGTCCCATAGAAAGATTTACCATTAATTTGAAAATATTGATTTTAAGACCCTTCTCTTAAAGTGGTACACGTACCACTCTGTGGACTGTGACTTTTTTCTGATTGTGTTATTGTAACAGTTGTTATCTCCACTACTGATAATCTTCCGGTTCTTAACAGCAAGTGGTACACGTACCACTCCAGACCATAAATCCATTGTTTCTCAAACCCATAGGCATATTTACCATAACTTTGAAAATAAATATTTTTAGACTTCTTTTAAAGTGGTACGTGTACCACTCCCTTGATTTTGACCACTTGAGATTGTTGTTATTGTAAAAGTTATCTTATTTCATATAACCTTTTTGTTTCCTCAATGACAAGGAGTGGTACACGTACCACTCTAGACCAGATATTCATCTGCTTCTTTGCCCCATAGAAATATTTACCATAAATTTGAAAATACTGATTTTAAGACCCTTCTCTTAAAGTGGTATATGTACCACTCTCTGGATTGTGACCTTTTTTCTGATTGTTGTTATTGTAACAGTTGTTATCTCCACTACCGATAATCTTTCTATTCTTAACAGCAAGTGATACACGTACCACTCCAGACCATAAATCCATTTTCTCTCAAACCTATAGGATTTGAGAATAAATATTTTTTTAGACTTCATTCAAAGTGGTACGTGTACCACTCCCTGGATTTTGACCACTTGAGATTGTTGTTATTGTAAAAATTATTATCATATTTCAGATAATCTTTTGGTTTCCTCAATGACAAGGAGTGGTCAGAAATTCATCTGCTTATTTGCCCCATAGAAATATTAATTAATAAATGTTTAAATATTGATTTAAGACTCTTTTCTCAAAGTGGTATATGTACCACTCGATGGATATAGACTTCTTTTAGTTTTACCAGTAGTTATTGTAACAATTATCTACACTTCAGCTGTTCTTTGAGTTTCTTTGACAGAAAGTGGTACACGTACCACTCCAGACAATAAAGTCATCTGCCTCTTTGGCGTGTCGCTGGCAAGAGAGACAACTCTCATTTTCTTTGTTATATACTTATGTCCCGTGAAGCCGAAACCTTGTGCAGACCATAACTTCCATACTGTCTGAGATAATTAAAAAAAATATTGGGTAGATGCTATACACAAGAAGAATAACTCTTCCCTTGTTCTCTATCTAGTTATCTCCTCTGAACGAATTTTTTAGTCGAATTGTTGTGCGCTCCATAACTTCTAAATGGTTTCCAATGTTTTGATAATATTTGACAGAGGCATAGATAAGGACCAGTCGTGTGTTGCGTGCAAGAGAACTTTCTCCATTATATACTAATCTCCCGTGAAACCGATATCTTGTGCAGGCCATAACTCCCATCTGTTTGAGTTAACTTGACAATATTTAGTAGGGGCATAATAGGTCAAGTAGGAGTGTCGCATGCAAGAAGGACAACTTTTGCTCTGTGATAGTTTTTACTCTAGTAAACAGACAGCAGATAACTTTACAAGACATTTATCCTGGCTATTTTTGTGAATATGTAGACTCACAAATTTAAAGTATTTGGAAATAATGTATGTCCTGTGCAGATAGTATTAAGTTATCACATCAAAAGTCACTAATAGATTATTTTTGTAAAAAACTGAATAAAGAATATGCAAAAATATAATCATTTACAGTGCACCTATAATTGTTTTTACTTATTAATTTTGCCACATTCGTACCATCTTTGCATCTTTCTTTACGTTGTTTCAATATTTTTATGATATCTTATTGAAATATACAGTAACATTAAATGTTGAAGTAGTGATTCGATCGAGAGATCTGTCATCTCTTTTGGTAGCTATTCATTTATTTTATTTTTTATTTTAATTTAATTTAATTTCCATTTTATCAACTCTTTTTTGACCGTTCTAAGACAAAACCACTCGACTTCAGTTAAATACGCAATAGAACCCCGCCAGTTGTCAATTAACGCTTTACACACTGTGTAAAAGTCCAGCAGACGTCATTTTGAAATATATCCCCCACCTATTTTGTCCCCCACTCCCCAAAATATTTGATACTTCATGTAACAGATCACGGCTTTCCCTTTTCGTCAATAAGAATTCTGTTTTGTCTTAGATATCCTTTGTTATTTATCACGCGTTACAATTATCTTTCGAGAGAAAATAAGGCTTGACATTCCATGTGAATCGGCCGTCTAGCAGACAAGTCATATTAAATGTCTAGTTTTATTAGCACTTTACCCCGGACATACGCTTCTACCGATATTTCCTTCGTTCAGGCCCATGGGCATGGTGGGCGAAGCTTGCTTACCAAGTAATGCTTACTATCCGCGGACGCCTGATTACACCCTTTGTTCTGGGGTCCATGTCTGTTGGTCTGAACATTCTGATTCGTCATTCGTTTATGGATTTATGATTTTGAATTACGGCTTTGGTACCATGACCGCAACTACTTTACACCAATAAATGCTCGACACAGTCTGATTGGAGTTTGATTACAGTATCCATCAATTCTGTATGCTGGATACAAAAAGGCCTGATCAGACAGCGCGCCATTTTCTTGAGTCGCGCATCAGTTCATCTCAGGGTCATAGAGCATACTCAATCAGCGAAGTCACAGATAAACCTGGTCATCCGCAAATGCGATCAGAAAATCCAATTGTTCACATTTACTACAGTGTACTGGACAAAAGCATACAGCGGGGATGCGCAGGCTGATCTAGACCTTCACTGTTCGCATTATGTGGTAAAGCTTCATAACTCCAGATAAGGCAAAAAGTGATCTTGTTTCTCAATGAAAACATAAATTATGAGTATCTCGTAGAGGCGCATCTAATAAGTAACCACATTATATATTTTCATGAAGAAATAAGAAAATAGATTCCTTATCCGGAGCTTAGACTGACTCAATCATATTTTCGCGAAGTTCATAACTTTTTTTGCAGCAAAAGACTATCAATGTATTTGAAAATACCTTAGCTAAACAGTTAATGAGTCTGTCATCAACGCGCTTGCAAAGCTAACAATGCTTTGAACAACTGAGCCCAGATATAACAAACATTAAACGAGACTTAAAAAGATGTTACTTTACTTAAATTATACAATATGTCTCAGTATGGCTCAATGTAGCATGCACTTAGCAAATTCAACCGACAACAAACTGATGATAGTTTTGTTATTTTCCCTAGAAAATAAGTTTTGACAGTTCATACGAATCGTTTTCTAAAGAATGAAATGTCAAAGCCTACTTACAAATTGTACTTGGAAAAATGATAAAAAAGTATTTTAATGTTATCTGCTGATTTTTTTTTACCCAGCATGCAAAGCATTGCATCAAGCAATGTGAGCCACACCAAGTGAAACTGTGTCTTCAGCAAATGCTGACAGTGCAGACCAGTCCGATCATATACTTGACAGCAAATGTTCACCCATCAGGTGGCTGTAATTATCGCATATACCCTAAATAATATTTGGACAAAGTATTTGAATAAATGTATGATAATATATGATAAGCACCTAAACCCTTAAAGCTCTAAGCAAAATTTGTAGCAGACAACATTTGAAAATAAGTCCTGATGTGATCATGTGAATTGGCAGAGCATTCATGTCGTATATATATATATATATATATATATATATATATATATATATATATATATATATATATATATATATATATATATATATATATATATATATATTTGACTGGCGCTTTACCCTGGGCTCAGCCTAAGATTTTTTAACCGCACAGTAATTTCTTATAATACATGATTAGCACTTTAATCCTTAAAGCACAGCAAATGTTTTGGAACATAGAATTAACCTTAAGGTGAATTAAGTTGGTAGGTTTGGAGTTTAATGGCCCACTCAACTTTAAAGGTCATGTCGTTTTTTTTCTTCTTCTTTTTTCGCGTTTTAGGACTGTCCGGTCGCCACTCGCCGACAAAGTCAAAGGTCAAACAAACCATACTTAATTAATACACATGCATTTTCACACTTCACAGTCACCACCTGGATTATCATTAAGGATTACAGACTACCTACAGGCCGAGTTTTCTCGTTTTCTCACCTTGATAACGAAGTATAAATATATTCATGCACATCAATAATGATTGCCGCGTTTCATTAATACTTTAATCAATAAAATCAAGGATGAAAGACAATATCTCTCTCTCTCTCTCTCTCTCTCTCTCTCTCTCTCTCTCTCTCTCTCCGTTCGTCTTTATAAACCGTTGAATGCCTTACAAACGATACTTTGCTTTTTTAATTTTTACTCCGGTATTTTTTGTAAAGGCTTTCACATGAGTTAAAATTTGATATGACTACTTTGACCTTTGCGGCTACGCAAGCCAAGCCCAGGACAAAAATGAATCTAATTGCTCTAGAGCCAGATCAGATGTAGAACGCGGAATCTGATCAGAGTCACCATTGATTACTTTGTGTACAGGAAGTTTTAATAACTTACAGAAAAGTCTGACACCCTTTAAATTTAAAATGGGTCTGTCAAAAGGCAGGATCAGGGCCTTTGTTGTTCGCTACTAGAATGTACCAACTCGTGCAGTCTTATCAGGGCCCGTACGTGATGTTCGCTTTTAGAATATGCGCATAGACGTCTTAACAAGACCTGTGCTGTTCGCTGTTTGAATGTACTTGTCCGCAGTCTTTGTCGAACCTGCGGTGTTTGCTGGCACATTTTGTATGTAGCACCCAATGTTAACTCAGATCAAACTTTGTGGAGGTGCAGGCTGATGTAAGACTACGGTGGTCGCTTATAATAATGTTGTATTGTTGTTAATAATAAGTGGACATTTATCTGCTGTCTTTCACAATAAGCAGATTTTTTTAACCGCAACTATATTCTGTTTCCATATTTCGGAATAAAATTAGATTTGAAAATACTGCTACTACTACTACTACTACTACTAATAATAATAATAAACTAAATTTGAAAAAAAATTATAAATAATCGTAGTCCGATATCTATGAAAATATATTTGTTGTTCACATATTTTTAAATTATAATCCGCTGCCAAGAAATCTGTCGCTGTCCAGAATTCTGTTAATCCATCAGTTACGCTTAAACTGACTATACCTGCGTAGAATATGCAGTTAGGGCACAATTATGTAACCGGGTCCATGTATTTTTCCCTGATTCGTCTCATCCTCACGACATTTCATACATGTAAAAAAAAAAGAAATGGTACACGTTCTTTCATGGCATTAACCATCCATTATTTGTTTAAACATAGATAGAAGATGCTGTTACCGTATTTACCCTTTACCATAATTGTTCTAAAATTTGAACAAGTACAATTTACTACATGATATAGTGTCTAAAACTTGTTGGATGAGTTGCAAACAGTGTAGACCCTGATGAAAGGCAGCGTTATGCGGCGTCTCATCAGGGTTTATACTGTTTGCTTAATCCTGTCTGTCCGAATGCTTATGATAAATAGGGTATTCACAATATTTCAGTCCAGAAATATTTTAGTATATAAATGAATTAGAGATTGCTTCTTTGGGTCACTTGCGCTGTCTCATCAGAGTATTTGTTGTTTGCTTTTTAAACTTTTGTTCATAGAAAACCCAACTGGTGGATAATTGTCATAATCACTGTCACTGTAACAATTACTTTAAATTCCATTTTACGTGACTCGACTCAAATGATAATTAAGAACAGTGTTAATTTTATTGTTTACAATGTATATATAAATCCCTAGTGTTAATTTTATTGTTTACAATGTATATATAAATCCCTCTAGGCTATTATTATTGCCATCATTGTCCAGCCAAGATATACTTGAATAGTTATAATGTATAATCACTATGTCATATGTAAAAAATCGAAGATTCTGACCACCCTTCCTTTCGCGCGTTTTATGATCAGGGTCTGTTCGATAACTTTTCCCTGCCAGTATGCTTGTGGCGTTAATATTGGCTATTAACAAAAGACTGCAAATAACGCGTCCTTACAACAATAAAACAACATTATGTAATATACTATTATAAATAAGCATACACTACTCTTTATCAAACCACTTATATTTTAGAACACACATACACACACACACACACACACACACACACACAAATTATAACCCGCTGTGAATAAACATGTATACTTCATTGCGTGGACTCTTATCATTCGCAAGATTCTATTATTCACAATATTGTTTAAAGTATATTTCAATCCAGAAAAAAATAACCTTTTTTGGTATCAAATATAGAGTGTTAATCTTCTTGCTTCGCCTTGATCTAATACCGCCTATATTTTGTCCCATTTCACATATTCCTGATCTCGTGTATACTGAAATTCATCTCATTTTCCATTTTGTCTACTCAACTTTGACAGAGCTAAGACAAACCACGTGGCCTTTGTTATATCACAGTATCCGATTTTAAAAATTGTGCAAGCTGCTCTTTCGCTTGGCGCCCAAGATTAAGAAAGAAGATCTTGGAACCTGGAGTGGTCAGCTCAGTATCGGTATAATGTGACTGGGTGGAATATCTTGTCAAGTGTCTTGGGCGTAAAATTCAGCGATGCAACACTCTAAAAGTGAGCACTGAGATACTTGCTATATCTAGACATCGTCGCGTTATGACTGATGGATTTTTGAAGATGACTTTACTCCCGAATAAAACACACACACACAAAAATATATAATACCCTGCGTATGGTCAGTTAACGCTTAGCACGCTGGGTAAATTTTTCAGCAGACGACATTTTGAAACATTTTAAATTTTTTCACAGCATAAAAGATTCGACATTTCATGCAAATTGCCTATAATTGGAGACAATAAGCACGAAATGTCAAATCCTGTTGTCGAGGAAAAAAAATCAATTTGCAGTCTGTTAAATTATCCCAGATTTCTGCACTGTGAATTATATATAATGTTGAGTCTGGTCGTGTCTACACTGGACGCAATGTGCCAATGACATTCTGGCTAATGATAGCAATAATAATAGCCTTGAGGCATTTATATATACGTAAACAATAAAATCATCTATGTTCTTAATCGAGTCGAGTCACGTAAAATGGAATTTAAAGCAACTGTTATAGTGACACTGATTATGGCAATTATTCACCAGTTGGTTCTTCTGTGAACAAAAGTTTTGCAAGCGAACAACAAATACCCTGATTAGACTGTGCAAAGTGACCCAAATAAATAATTTCACATATTAGCCTCATTTCTCATTACAGTCTATTTACTAAAATATTTCTGGGCCGAAATATGTCTTACTATATACTTACCCTTTTACCGTGTGCTTTCGGACAGACAAGCATAACGCGGCGTCTCATTAAGTCTACACTGTTTTCCACCCATCCAGATTTTTTTAGACAGCGCACTGGGTAGTAAATTATACTTAGAACAAGTATTTAAAGGAGTTGAAGTGTCCAGATACTTAGGGTAAATACAGAAACAGCATCTTATTTCTGCACAAGTTCTTTTTTTACGCGTATACATTGTCGTGAGTATTTGACATATCTAAGAAAAACACATGGCCTAGGTTACACAAGTGTACTCCGCAGGTGGTCAATTTAAGCTTAACTGGTGGATTAGTAGAATTCTGGACAGCGACAGTTTTATGGACAGCGAATTATAATTTAGAAATTCGTGAACAACAGGTGTGTTTTAATGGATATTGAACTATGGATTATTTACATTTTAATCTAATTTTACCCCTCCCCCCACCCCACCCAAATCAAATGAATTTAACTGAACTTAGGACATGCATGCAGTTTTAAAAATATGCCAATAACGAAAGACCACAAATTAATGTATACTTGACGATAAAACAACCTTATGATACGCGACCACCGTAGCCTTACATGAGCCTGCACGTCTCATCTGAGTTTACATTTGGTGCTACATACAGAATGGTCCTTGAATAAGATATCATAAAAATATTGAAACAACGCAAAGAAAGATGCAAAGGTAGTACGAATGTGGCAAAATTAATAAGTAAAAACAATTATAGGTGCACTGTAAATGATTTTATATTTGCATGTTCTTTATTAATCTTTTTACAAAAATAATCTATTAGTGACTTTTGATGTGATAACTTAATATTATCTGCACAGGACATACATTATTTCCAAATACTTTAAATTTGTGAGTCTACATATTCACAAAAATAGCCAGGATAAATGTCTTGTAAAGGTATCTGCTGTCTGTTTATTAGAGTAAAACTGTCACAGAGCAAAAGTTGTCCTTCTTGCATGTGACAATCCTACTTGACCTGTTATGCCCCTACTAAATATTGTCAAGTTAACTCTAAACAGATGGGAGTTATGGCCTGCACAAGATATCGGTTTCACGGGAGATTAGTATATAATGGAGAAAGTTCTCTTGCACGCAACACACGACTGGTCCTTATCTATGCCTCTGTCAAATATTATCAAAACATTGGAAACCGTTTAGAAGTTATGGAGCGCACAACATTTCGACTAAGAAATTCGTTCAGAGGAGATAACTAGATAGAAAACAAGGGAAGAGTTATTCTTCTTGTGTATGGCATCTACCCAATATTTTTGAATTATCTCAGACAGTATGGAAGTTATGGTCTGCACAATGTTTCGGCTTCACGGGACATAAGTATATAACGAAGAAAGTGAGAGTTGTCTCTCATGCCGGCGACACGCCCAAGAGGCAGATGACTTTATGGTCTGGAGTGTACCACTTTCTGTCAAAGAAACTCAAAGAACAGCTGAAGTGTAGATAATTGTTACAATAACTACTGGTAAAATCAAAAGAAGTCTATATCCATCGAGTGATACACGTACCACTTTGAGAAAAGAGTCTTAAATCAATATTTTAACATTTATTGATTAATATTTCTATGGGGCAAATAAGCAGATGAATTTCTGGTCTAGAGTGGTACGTGTACCACTCCTTGTCATCGAGGAAACCAAAAGATTATCTGAAATAAGGTAACAATTTTTACAATAACAACAATCTCAAGTGGTCAAAACCCAGGGAGAGGTACACGTACCACTTTGAAAAAAGGCTAAAATAATATTTATTTTCAAAGCCGATGGGTTTGAGAGAAAATGGATTTATGGTCTGGCGTGGTACGTGTACCACTTGCTGTTAAGAATCGAAAGATTATCGGTAGTGGAGATAACAACTGTTATTATAACAACGATCAGAAAAAAAGGTCACAATCCAGAGAGTGGTACGTGTACCACTTTAAGAGAAGGGTCTGAAAATCAATATTTCCAAATTTATGGTAAATATTTCTATGGGGCAAAGAAGCAGATGGATATCTGGTTTAGAGTGGGACGTCTACCACTCCTTGTCATTGAGGAAACAAAAGGTTATCTGAAATAAGATAACAACTTTTACAATAACAATAATCTCAAGTAGTCAAAATCAAGGGAGTGGTACACGTACCACTTTATAAGAAGTCTAAAAATATTTATTTTCAAAGTTATGGTAAATATGCCTATGGGTTAGAGAAACAATGGATTTATGTTCTGGAGTGGTACGTGTACCACTTGCTGTTAAGAACCGGAAGATTATCAGTAGTGGAGATAACAACTGTTACAATAACACAATCAGAAAAAGGTCACAATCCAGAGAGTGGTACGTGTACCACTTTAAGAGAAGGATCTTAAAATCAATATTTTCAAATTTATGGTAAATATTTCTATGGGGCAAAGATGCAGATGAATATCTGGTCTAGAGTGGTACGTGTACCACTTCTTGTCATTGAGGAAACAAAAGGTTATCTGAAATAAGATTACAACTTTTACAATAACAACAATCTAAAGTGGTCAAAATCACGGGAGTGGTACACGTACCACTTTAAAAGAAGTCTAAAAATATTTATTTTCAAAGTTATGGTAAATATGCCAATAGGTTTGAGAAACAATGGATTTATGGTCTGGAGTGGTACATGTACCACTTGCTGTTAAGAGCCGGAAGATTATCGGTAGTGGAGATAATAACCGTTACAATAACACAATCAGAAAAAGGTCGCAATCCAGAGAGTGGTACGTGTACCACTGTAAGGATCTTAAAATCAATATTTTCAAATTTATGGTAAATATTTCTATGGAACAAAGAGACGGCTGGATTTTGGTCCTGAAGTGGTACGTGTACCACCCCTGTCAAAGCAACAAGAAAGCTGGGGATGTTATCCAGTTGTAAAACAGGCCTTATGAGAGTAAATTGTATTTGGATTATCAACAGGTGTGGTACGTGTACCACTCCTTATGCCAAAATGCCAAAATATATACCTTTAAAACCCTAAATATAGCATATATTTTACCTGTATGCAAAACATACGCCTTTTAAAACCTAAAATATAGCATATATTTTACCTCTATTTTGCAGAAGTAAAAAAAATACATGCATTTTTGGCCATTTTTACCCCCTCAAAACAGCTAAATCTGTTGCAAAAAGAGTACCGTGTTGTAAAATCCTCTTTTAAATTATCATCAGTTATAGGTAATACGTTATCGAACATATTTAAACAAGAACAAGGTGTACCACAGGGAAGCATTTTATCACCTACCTTGTTTGGCGTTAAAATTAACGATATTGTTAAATGTGTGAAAGACCTTGATTGTTCTCTTTTTGTTGACGATTTTGGAATATTTATTAGATCGAAAAATATGGAAACCATTGAATTCAAACTACAACGATGTTTAAACAATATAGAAGATTGGGCAACAGAAAATGGATTCAAATTCTCAAAAACAAAAACTCAATGCGTTCATTTTTGTCAAATACGTCAGCTACAGTTAGATCCTCATCTTACCATATACGGTAGTCCCATTCCAGTCGTCAGTGAAGCAAAATTCCTGGGTTCTTTGTTCGATAACAAATTATCTTTTATTCCACACATCAAAGCTTTAAAAGCTAAATGTTTAAAAGCACTTGATATTCTTAAAGTTCTCTCCAGTTCCGACTATTCTTTTAAATCTTTATAGATCTTGAATTCGATCTAAACTGGATTATGGATCCATAGTTTATGGATCCGCTAGAAAATCTTATTATTTGAAATCTTTGGATACTATTCATCACCAAGGTTTACGTCTGGCTCTAGGGGCTTTTCGTACTTCCCCCATCGAAAGTTTATACGCTGAATCAAATGAACCATTACTATATATAAGAAGGGAAAAATTATTTCTTCAATATGTTACTAAATAAGCTGCCAATCCACGAAATTCAGCCTTTGATTGTGTTTTTAATCCTAAATACGAAAGATGTTACAACAATAAACCAACGGCTATTAAACCCCTTGGCCTGAGAATACAACCGTTACTTGAAGAGGCCAATATTAATATTAAAAAAGTTCAGCATTGTTTTTTCCATCAAAAGAGCCATGGACGTTAAACCCTCCAAAGATTATATTAGACCTTTATAAAAATAAAATAAAAAAAAAAACAGAAGTTGAGTCGCATACTTTTAAAAATGAATTTTTAGAAATCAAATCAAATTATAAACATTACCTGTCAATTTATACAGATGGTTCGAAACAAGATGAGAAAGTTGCTTGTTCTGTTATTAGTCCAAATTTTACTGACAGTATCAGATTACCTGAAAATAGCTCCATTTTTACCACCGAAGCCAAGGCAATTGATATTGCACTTTACCATATCAGAGATCAGTCTGAAAAACAGCTCATCATTTATTCAGATTCTCTTTCTGTATTAAAAATCTCTTAAAGATTTACACCATAGAAACCCATTAATTCAGCAAATTCTTAAAAAATATTATTACCTTTCAGTTTCAAAAGAAATTGTATTTTGTTGGCTTCCCAGCCACGTTAATATTCGTGGAAATGAATTAGCCGATTAAGAAGCCAAATCTGCGCTATCCTTAGTGATAACAAATTTTAAAATTCCTCACTCCGACTTTAAATCGAACATCCGTCTATACATAAACAATAAATGTCAGTCTGTTTGGGAAACACAAACTCAAAATAAACTAAATGAAATAAAACCAAATTTTAACAGCAAATGCACATTCTCTAATTACAGCAGAAAAGAACAAACAAAAATCACCAGATGTAGAATTGGACACACTAGAATTACTCATTCTTACATATTAAAAAATGAACAAGCTCCATTCTGTATTCCTTGTAACGAACCTTTTACAGTCAAACATTTTCTTATCACTTGTGCTGAATTTAATTATATTCGCACAAAGTATTTTAATGTAAAAACTATAAAGGAACTTTTTAATGATATGCCAACTCAGAAAATACTCGACTTTCTTAAAGAGATCGGACTTTTTAATAAAATTTGATCAGTATTTTTAATAACATAAAATCATTGATACTTTATCTTTTTAAAATAAACACATCAATCCTAGATATTTTTAATTTCTCATTAAATAAAATCATCATATAATATACAACTTATTAGACGCTATATGCCCTTTTAGGGTTGAGCGTCTATAAATAAAATATCCATCTATCCATCCATATTTGCTAACTACCGAAAGCAGCATTCAATATGTTTTGAAACCATTGTAGTTCCAGAGCAGCATGTGCATACATTTTTCTCTGATAGATTGTGCAATCTCTATTCAACGTGCAGTGGAGATTCTGATCATAAAGCGGATACACATACTAATCTGGGTCTACGTTGATCGCATAATTCATAAGGCCCATTTGTATTTGAAAAGATTCAATCATAGTTGTTTCTTATTTTACTTGAAGACACCACAAAGTTCTAGAAACGATCAACAAACATTTAGAATAAAAAAAAAATGTTCAAACACATATAAATACAAGTTTAATAACAGAACATTTTGTTTATTGTGTTTTTCTATGAAGGCAGAACGGGTTAAATACAACTTTCACTAGGGACCTGTATTTTCTGGTTTCATTTCTCTACTCGACATTATCGAGCTGGGAAAATAGCTTGATCTATAACTCATGCAATAAAAACAAAGTGGTCAAAACATCAAATGAACATCAACATTTGAAAAGGACCATTATGACTATGATCTAAGAATATAGGCCATCTTTAACTGTGTACTTAAAGAAACACTGATTACTGTTGAATATATTGATTAAGAGTGAAAATCCTGATCAGAGTGTGCAGTCTGATCTGGATCGTTAGTGTTAGCATAATACATAATCTCCCTTTTTTCATAATCTGACACAACTGCACTTTTTATGAGACAGGTCACTGGGTCCTGCAATTCTTGAGATGATAAGATAAAAATAGAAATAGCATACGCTACATTAATTTTTATGTAAGATTCTGACAGTTTGTCTTATTATATTTTTTTTCATAAGTTTAATTTTTAACTGAAAAATGATTGCAAGAATTCATAATCATCATCAAATGATAAACTGATGACGATATTTTTTATTTTTCCCAGAAAGTAGGCTTTGACATGTCATGAAAATTGTCTCCGACAGAGACAGACAGTTTGCATGGACTGTCAAACCCTTTTCTTCTCTTTTATTTCCCGGGGGAGGGGGATGGATGTTTGAGGGGGCGGGATTTACCCTTAACCTTTTCTACTCTCTAGGCTAATTTACGTACCAGCAATAAACTGGTGATATTTGTTGTATTTAACCCAGAAAATAGGATTTGACATTTCATGCAAATTGTTTGCAATGAATATGCTTTGCATGAAATGTCAAACCCCTTCTTTTTTAGAGGTGGGGTGATATTTGATCCCATAATGGTTATCACTTTCTGGGCTAATACACCATACGATAAACTGGCTATTGTCAGTTTATCCAGAAAATTGTATTTTATATTGGAGACTATTTGTATGAAATGTGAAATCCTGTTTTGAAAACAAGACATACAGAGGAATCGTTCAGGATAAGTATTGGGTGATAATTCTGTTATTTTTTTCTTATGTCTCCATAAAAAAAAATATGTTGTGGGTACTCATTAGAAGAGCCTCATCAAGATGCTTCTAATGAGTATTCACAACATATATTTTTGCTTCACCGAGGTGCATCAAATGAATACCTACAACGCATGTTTTAATGCAGAACTGGAGAAAATTATTCCATAATTATGTTGTCTGCTGAAGTTTTACCCAAAGTGCTAAGAACATCTTTCAATATTAAAAGGGATTTTCCATTATAATTCCCTTTTTCGCTGCATAAACTCAAAATATGACACAGTCATAATTTGGTTTTTGACAGTCAGTTAGGGATAAGAATCACCATGCACTACAAAAAGTGCAAAATAGAAACAGAGGCAAAGTCCTCTGTTTGAGTACTGTAACCCAGTCATGATTTCGTTTTTGTCACTCAATTAAGGGTAAGAATCACCAGATTGTGCAAACAAGAACAGTGAAAATTTCACCTGTTTGAGTCCTGTCACCCAGAGATAGCTTGGGCAAACTCGAACAAGGGAAATTTTCCCTGTTTGAATCCAACGGCCTAGAATCATGATTCACAATATATTACCAGCTATGCAAACAAAAACAGAGGACATTTCTCCTGTTTGAGTCATGTCACCCAGAGATAACTTGGGCAATCTCGAACAGGGGAAATTTCCCCTGTCTGAATCCAACAGCCTAGAATCATGATTCACAATATATTACCAGCTGTACAAACAAGAACAGGGGCAATTTCCCCTGTTTGAGTCAAGTCACTCAATGGAACGATTCACTTATATATATTACCACCTGCGCTAAAAAGAACAGAAGAAGTTTCCCCTGTTTGAGTCATGTAACACAGTAATAGCTTGTGCAAACGAGAACGGAGGAAATTTCCCCTGTTCGAGTCCAATAGCCTAGACTCAAGAGTCATAATGTATTACTAACTGTGCAAACAGAAACAGGGGAAATTGTGCAACTGAGAACAGGGGAAATTTCCCCTGTTCGAGTCCAATAGCCTATAATCAAGATTAACAAATATTACAAATCATGCAAACAAGAACAGGGGAAATTTCCCTGACTGAGTCATGTAACCCAGTGATAGTTTATGCAAATAAGAACAGGGAAATTTCCCCTGTCCCTGTTTAAGTCCTGTAATCCAGTGATAGCTTGTGCATCTGAGAACAAGGGAAATTTCCCGTGTTCGAGTCCGATAGCCTAAAATCAAGATTTACAATATATTACCAAATGTACAAATAAGAACAGGGGAAATTTCCTCTGTTTTAGTCCAGTCATTCAATGGAAATATTCACTATATATATATTACCGATTATGCTAACAAGAACAGAGGATATTTCCCCTGTTCCAGGCCTGTAGGCCAGTGATAGCTTGGGCAAACTAGAACAAGGGAAATTTCCTCTGTTCGAGTCTAATAGCCTAGAATAAAGATTCACAATATGTCATCAATTTTGTAAACAAGAACAGGGGAAATTAAGAACAGGGGAAATATCCCTTGTTTGAGTCCTGTAACCCAGTGATAGCTTGTGTAAAAGAGAATAGAAGAACTTTCCCCTGTTCGAGTCAAAGATTCACAATATATTAAAAATTGTGGAAACAAGAATAAGGGAAATTTCCCTATTTCAGACTAGTCACTCAACGGAATGATTCTTCACCATATATATGATGGAAAACTCTGCCCCACTCAATGCCCTTTAACAAAGGGTGTAGGGGGACGTAACTAATGTTGTAAGAACTTTTGGCCCGATCCCTTGCATTATACATTTCGCAATAAATATGATTAAACTAACAAAGGGTGTAAGTAAAAAAAAAAAAAAAAAAATATATATATATATATATATATATATATATATATATATATATATATATATATATATATATATATATATATATATATATATATATATATATATATATATACATATACATATATATAATGTTTAAAACAATGAATGAATGGACTGGCTAAGGAATAGTGTAAAGGAATAGAAATTAATTGTTATGATTTTATTATTTGTTGCTGGTCAATAAACCATATATATATTTATAGCAACAAATAATAAAATCATTTATTGGCTTTTCTTTTATATTTATATACCTTTATTTAGATCTTAATTTAGAATATATTGTGGTTATCAAAATTAATTCATAATTTTAAAACAGTGTAGTACTGTAGTATTATACATGTAGAAATTAATACACATGCACATCATGGTTATTTATGATTACTGAATTATATCTTTGCTCGTATCTCTAATATATATATCTATATTTTTTTACTCTTTTTTTGTCTTTCTATCACTTACATGTACTTATTTTGTATTTGTTTAATGCTTGTATTTTCTAACATTATGATTTGTATGTTAAAGAATATCTGCATCTACAAAGTGGCATAATTGAGACTTTTGCTCAGACACATGAGTGTTTGCACTTAAGTTTTTATAGCTACATGTACAAGACCCTTTAATGAATTTCATGTATTACATGTATTTGGCATGATGGAAGATATAGGTCTATAGAGTTTAACTCGGTTCGATCTCCACCCCTGGATGTGACCTTGAGGTTGTTGAGGTGAATGTCACAGACTTAGACTTTTAATATATGAAAAGTCAAAATGTTTGCATTTAAGTTTATATAGCTATATCATCAAGACCTTTTAATGAATTTCATTTATATATGGCATGATGGTAGATATAGGTTGAATGTTTTACTCAGAGAAATTCCTGTCCCGGGATGTGATCTTGAGGTTAGGTCACAGACTTAGAATTTTCATATAAAAGTCAAACTTTTTTATTTAAGTTTACATAGCCATATGTACATGTATACCCTGCCAAACAGAGTATTTGAGGGTCATATAGTTTTTGCCTTTTGGTTTGTTTGTTTGTATGTACGTTCATTCATTCGTTGATCTTTCGGTCACATTCATGGAACAAGGATCAAAGTTTTGGTGTCAAAGTTTATAGGATAGGACCTTACATTATAAAGACTTTGATGGATTTCATTTTTGTTTGGTGAGATGGTAGATAGAGTTCTTAAGGTTTACTCAGTGCCATACCAACCCTTGGGCCTGATCTTGAGGTTATGGTCACAGACTCCAATTAAATAGAGCAAATTCTTCCGACACCGAGACACCTTTTTTTGGATTTGAATCTATGTATATCTAATGGTACAGTTTCCACCAAAATTTATGATAAACGGGACGATTTTGATTTTGATATAGTCAATTTCCCTTTTCTGGATGGCGATGTCCCCCGGCGTACCTCATATGGGGTATACATATCACAACTTATGATTCGCCAGAGCTTCTTCAAATCTTAATGACTTTATCTACCATAATAAAGCCCTTACTGTCAATTTTCTTAGGCAGGGCTATCGTTATTTTAAACTTCGCAAGGCGTTTACGAAATTTTATCGCAGACAAAGTGCCTTGTTAGAAAAATATAGCGTCAGTCTGAAATCATTTCTGCAACAAGGTATATCGGAACCCGAATTTTACGGTGACTTAGTGTACAGATTTAGAATAATTGTAGGTAAATCTAACTTTTCGGAGCAATTCAGAAAACTTATTAACCGTTATAAAAGAATTGGCTATAGCCTGGATATTATGCGGCAGACTGCATGCCTAGTTGTCAACCCAATCATTGTTGATGGCTATGCTTCACTCTTTAATTGCACGATGGCGGTTCGGGTCTCAGACTCAATGACGGCCTCTTCGTAAAACTTTAACCAGTGGGTTGGGGCTTGACGATATGTCTTTGGCTTGGCCCGCCGTGGTTCAGCTATTGGTTTTTATTTACTCTGGCATACAGTATAATTAGCCATGAGTACTCGTCTTTGTTTATTATAGTGATTGACTTTTATGTTTTCGCTTTGATGCATTGACTGAGTTGGGACCCTTTATGCGAACCAAATTTTTATGTATTTATGTATTAAGAGTAGCATCGGAATCCAGGGTGAAGTTAGCTAGCTGTAAAAGTGCTTTAAACCCCCCGGTGGTTTGCTCTACCGACCGTTCTAAGGCGGTGGTCCCGGTATTAGTCTTACTCCTTGTTGCTTTGTGGTTTATTCTACGAGGCGATTTGTTGTATGTCTTTCCGTGTGTCATTTTGTTCTTGTGTTTTTCAGTCCTTCTAGTATTGCGATTACCTCGCTTGGGGAAGAGAGAGCTAATCTTAGTGCTTTTCGTACGTTTGTTCGGTTTGTGCTTGTTTAGATTTGTCGGTTTCCTCTTCTTCTTGGGGTTTGGGAAGGGCTTCGGTTTGTGATTGTGGCACTCCCTGGACTTTTCTCTTACTTTTTTTAGAAGTTTCATATATAAGTCAAAATTATGCACTTGTTTATTATAAAGACCTTTTATGAAGTTCATGTATATTTGGCATGATGATGAATATAGATCTAAAAATACTCAGTCAGTCTTTGCAAAACATTTGAAGTGCTACAGGACGGCTGTCAGACAGAAATTTTCCCCAGGACAGAGGGAAAATCTACAGGACAGACAAATTTAGGTTTCAACTGATAACAACAGGATTATAAAGTATAATTTTAGTGTTCTGATGATACTGTTTTAATGCCTTTTTACCCAAAAACGTGAAGGCAAAAGCAAATGAAACTTTAAAAAAATGAAAAAATGTCTATTATTAAAATTTGGCAATTGAAAAGTGTTGCAGGACAGCTGTTAGACAGGCTGAAAAGTTTTGCAGGACAAAAAGTAAATTTGCCGGTTTTGTCAGATAGTCCTTCAGTTAGCATGATCCCCACTCCTGGGAGTGATCTTGAAGTTAAGGTCACATACTTAGATCTTCATATTAAAGTCAAAATATTTGCATTTCAATTTACATGTATATAGCTACATCATCAAGACCTTTTGATGAATTTAATTTAATATTTGATATGTTGGTAGATATAGATTGAAAGAGAAACTGCGGGAGAAACCTTGAGTTCTAGGTCACAGACGTAGAATTTTATATAAAAGTCAAACTTTTTGCATTTAGTTTATATAGCTATATTATCAAGATCCTTTGAATGACTTCATTAATATTTGGCATGATGGTATACATAGGTCTAAAGTTTTATTTCAGCACCATCCCCAAGTTGGGCCATGGCTTTGAAGTCAAGGTCACAGACTTAGATTTTTCATACAAATGTCAAAGATTTTGCTTAAATTATAAAGACTGCTTGATTTCACTGGTATTTGTTATGCTTATAGTTATAGGTCTAAAGTTTTATTCAGCATGATTCAGGCATCTGTGCTTTACCTTTGAGGCCAAGGTCATGGACTTCACATAATGTGTGACTAAATTCTTTCAATGTTGTATTAATATTGCATGTAACTGTCATCTCAAAGCTACATATTTTGCTGTTTTTTTTTTTTTTTTTTTTTTTGTTTGTTTGTTTTTTTGTTGTTTTTTTTTTAAAGAGGCAGAAACAGTGGTTGGGGGTATATATACTCCGACAAGGCACTTTATCTAGTAGTCAAGCAGAATGGATGATATATCGAACAGAAATCGTCATTATTCGCCTTTTCTTTATGTTTTTCCTCCGCGCCCCCCTCCCCCCCCCCCCACCCAATCTCCCCCCCCCCACCCACCCGCCCGTGAAGTGTTCATAAAGCTGAACTTACAAAATACTTAGACAAGCAATGATCAGGTACTATCACAATCAGATAAAACCCCTGCCCTCAACATCAAAAGGAAAAGAAGAAATACATATACGAAAAAAAAAAAAAAAAAAAAAACACAAAAAAACAACAAAAAAAAAAAACAATGTATGATAAAAAGAAAGCAGCTCTTTCCTAGATAGGTATTGTTTAAGTTATCTGAACCTTACCGAATAATAGTCACACATAATAGGAAAAGGTAATCATAACACAGATGAACAAATAGAGCAACAAAGAACCACAACAGACGCACCTTTTTTGAATGATAAGGTACTGGTGGGCATAAGCATACTTCACTGTATCCAAATCTAAAATGGCTAAAATTTTGTTTAGTTGTTGCTTAACACCCTCTCATACAATGCAGTCAAATGCTCTTCCGAATAAGGCACATAGTCCTCAACAAGAATTCAGTACACACAGTATACCCGATCTGTTTAACATCACTTTCAACAGTCTTTCAGTCTCATTATAATAGCATAGATCCGCACAAGGAGAGATACTAAGTGTTCACTTTAGCCAATTGCAACTCTCAAAGACTCCAAACATCAACACTACATTGTATGTCACCTTTCACAAGACAAAATATTCAGATGTAAATGTCTAAGTACCAGCACAAATTTTAATAAATTTTCAAAGTAATAGGTAAAAAAGAACAACAATGTGATTCTTTAATGTATGCTTTTTTAAGCTTTATGAATTTTATTGATCAAGCAATATGCGAATCCTAGTCATATTGGGATCTCCACGAGATTTAGTTTGTACATTATTATTATTAAAAAAAAATCAAACAAAAAAAAAAAAAAAAAAGCATGCCAAAACTTAAATAAGTTACCAGATCTTATTTAGAAGCTTAATTCAGCATGCGTTAGATATGAATATGTTTGAACTTTTTATGTATGGACTACAGGTCATAGTCAAACTTACCAAAGATGGACTGCAGGTCATATTCAAACTTACTAAACTGCGCTCAGCGCTAATCGAACACTTCTCCATACAACAAAATCCAAAGCTATATTAAGAGACTGGTGCGATTTGTTCGCCGGCCAATAATGACTTCAGAATGGTTAGACGCACCTCTACCATATGTGGCAAAAATTATTAATGTTTTTCTTGAATTCTTGCAAACAAAACTTATTTAAAATGAGTGACAGGAAGTGACACAAAAAGAAAATAAATATACACATAAAAAATGCCATCTTATGATTCAATAATCAAAAATACCTAATACAAATATTTGAAAATGGTAAAGTTCATGTACTTATATTCAAAAACATATAAATTTATTTATTCTAAAATGTATCAATTAAAAAATCAGCTGAACATTTACTTGAAACTCAAAAAAATTCTATCCATCCACACATATATAGATACGTACGTACATACGTCCGTTTGTCCGTCTCTGTATAAACCCATTTCATATATTTCCAAACAATGATGTGTGAATGATCTATATATCTATCTATCTTTAAACCCATTTACTATATCTCCAAACAATGAAGTGGGAATGATATATCTATCTATCTATCCTGGCATCATCTGGCCGTCTGTCCTTCTGTCCATCTTGTAAGCGCATGTTTATAACCTACCATATTGAAATTGGGCCGAAACGACTCAGGACCGAAACGACCCAGCTATCGAGCCGAAACGACCACCGTCATAACCCCTCTCATCCCCTTCGCCCCCCACCCTCACCCCCCCCCCCCCTCCCCACAACAAAAAAAAAAAAAAAAAAAAAAAAAAACGAAAAGAGAAATGACCGAAACGACCCAGAACCTCCGTAAACAATCGTCTTTTCATTCAGTGTTACAACATGCTTATTTGCAGTTATGAATAAGCCCATCACGGCACAAAATTCTTCGTCAAACAGTTTCGTATGATTAACATCAAACATCCATCAAAGTTTGTTATAAACTTAAATCTAATTATAATATTCAAACCAAAATATACAGGTATTTAATTTTCACTTTTTTTTTTTTTTTTTTTTTTTTTTTTTTTTTTTTTTTTCAGTGTAGTAGGGTGCCTTGCAAACGGTACTTTGCATTTTTTATTTTTACTCGGATATTTTTCGTAAATGCTTTCACATATGTTGAAATTTGTATGACTACTTTGATCTTCGCGGCTTGGCAAGCCAAGCTCAGGCCAAAATGAATCTGACCAATCTAGACCCAGATCAGACGCTGGACACGGAGTCTGATCAGGGTCAGTATTCTTTACTTTATGTACAGGAAATTTTGTAAACGTACAAAAAAAAAAAAAAAAAAAAAGTCGAGCACCCCTTAAATTTAAAATTGATCTGTCAAAAGGTACAGATCAGGACCTCTGTCGTTCACTATTAGAATGTACCATCACGTGCAGTTTTATCAGGGCCTGTGATGTTCGCTTTTAGAATATGCGCATAGACAATCTTAACAAGTCCTGTGCTGTTCGCTGTTTGAATGTACTTGTCCGCACAGTCTTTGCCGGGCCTGCGCTGTTTGCTGTCGGAATATTCAAGCTTATTCTGTATGTACCATCCAATGCAGACTTCGTGGACGTGCAGCCTGATGAAAGGCTACGGTTCGCGTTTGTCATAAGGTTGTATTATTGTTATTATAAGTAGACCTTAATTTGTAGTCTTTCATTATAAGCAGAATTTTATAACCCTAAGCATTAAAATCACTTGATTTTGCGGTATAAATTTAGACTTCAAAAGAAAAAAAAAAAAGAAAAAAAATAAAAAAAAAAAAAAAATAAATAAATAAATAAATAAATAGATAATCCATAGTCCGATATCCATGAAACGCATTTGTTCACATATTTCTAATTTAAAATCCGCTGTCCAGAAATCTGTCGCTCTCCAGAATTCTGTTGATCCAGTAGTTACGCTTGTACTGACCACCTGCGAGATACAATTATGTAACCGTGTCCATGTGTTTTTTCCAAGATTTGTCTTAACCTCACGTCAATGTATACGTGTAAGAAAAACAAAAAAACTTGTACATTTTTTACGGCTTTATTTTCGTTACTTGTTTAAACATAGAAATAAGATGTTGTCACCGTATTTACACTTAGTATTCGAACACCTCAACTCCTTACCGTACTTGTTCTAAAATTTGAACAAGTACAATTTACAACCCGATGTAGTATCTTAAAATTGAGTGGCAAACAGTATAGACCCTGAAGAGACGTCGCAGAATGCATGAGGAGATGCCGCATTCGGACAGACAGGCCTGCGCCAACAGTGTAGACCTGGTGATCTTTTTATCAAACTACTTATATTTTACAACACACACACACACAATATATATATATAATCCGCTGTGTTTAAACATGTTCATATTCGAGTTGGCTGGGTGGCCTAGAGGTTAGTGCACTCGACATTTATGCCGGATATCGTAGGTTCCAATCCCGCTGGGGTCGAGACAATTTTCAGACCATTAGTATGCCTAGCTCATACTCGACGTACCCTGGGTTGAATATAAAGTTGACAGGGTGGCGGTTGGTGACAGACAGCGGCACCAAGTGTGCATGGGTGATCCATGAAAGCAAGGCTGTACAAATACATGCATATACCAATCGCCGCTGCCTCCATGTGCTTCGGGTGCCTGGTAGCGTTAAAAATCCTCACAACAACAACATGTTCATTTTCTTGCGAGGACTTTAATCATTCGTGAAATGCTATTATTCACATAAAAGTGTGAGACATATTATGATTCCCCCCCCCCCCCCCCACCCCCCATGCGGATGGTCAGTTAACGCTTAGCACTCTGGGTAAGTTTTTCAGCAGGCGACATTTTGAAACATTCTTTCTTATTTTTCCCAGAAAAAAATATTCAACATTCTTTGCAAATTGTCTTCATTTGGATACAATAAGCATGAAATGTCAAATCCTATTGTCTAAGAAAAACAAAAAATCAATTCGGCGTCTGCTTAAATATCCCAGATATCTGGACTGTGAATTATATATTATGTTCATATAGCAAAGTCTGATCGTGTCTATATTGGACGCAATATGTGTGGTGCGATGGCGTGGTGAAATGACGTTCATTGTTGGGCTGGAAGATTTTAATTGAATTTTAACCCTTTATTGAAATTTTTAGTCTGTAAATAGTGGGCGAAATTAACCATTGATCTTATCTACATTATTTTAAACGACATTGGCTGAGAATTTTAGAGGAAAGGAGCATATTTTTAAAGATACAAATTTGGTTGGAAAACCCGCGTGAGGAAAATTGTAACTTGGACCCTGCAGGATTTGCCACGGAGCGGCTTCGGCGACTTTCATTCAAGTAAAGGAATTTAGTAAATGTGTCAAAGACCAGTCAATTGAAAATTATATTATTAACATATTTTAATTAAATTTTAACGATTTTATTGAACAATTTTAACTTCGGATATTTCCGTGACTGTTCATTGAACTCCGTAAATCCAAGATGGCTGCCTCCATTGATTCTAGTGAACTTTCCTTTCAAGACTTAACGTTTGACAGTTCATTTGATGACAACCACCTTATCATGACATCGAATCCTCAGATAATTTCCCAAATTCAACCAACTACCCCTAGTCCTGTCCCAATTGAAAGTAATGTAGCACTGGTAAAATCTATAAGAGATTATTCACTGAACCTAGATAGGGTCCTTAAGAGGAAAATTGCTGCGTGTCATGAAGTCGAACCGGAATATGAAGTTACAGCCGGTCGTATGGATACTGCCACTTTCGAGTTGGTTCGTTCGGCATGTAGAGAATTGTACCGTGAATTTCCGCCTGAAGAGGGATCGTGTAAAATAATTGATACTGAAGACAAGCATGGGCAAGCCATCGTTCAGAATACTTATAAAGTCAGTCGAACAATTGATGGAAAGGTTGCCGGTTATACTGTAAATTTGTACCGTCTTCTGATAGACGGGAGAGATGTTGACAAGTTTATGGACAGCCATTTGCCTCTTCTGCATCAAATGATGATTAGGGCTATGTCTGAGAGTGGATTTCGTGATGTTGATGCAGTTAATCGTATGCTGGCTGAACAAATGCAGACAGTCTTGACTGAAAGAAGAGGTGAAGGTGGGGTGCCCAAGGAGACAGCTGTAGAGTGTGATGGTCCAGTTGTGTTCCCTGATGTTGGTGTTCAGAGTGGTGATGATTCTGGTGCCAGAAGTGCCAGTGGTGAACAGGATGTTTCGACCACAACCAATGAAGAAACAGCTGGTAGGATGTTGACACGTACACGTAGTAGTTCTAGACTTAAGCAGGCCCATATTCAGGGTAAGGCTCAAAATGGTGCTAAATATAAGAATGGAAAACAGAAAAATGTGGAAGAGCGGTGCTCGGTTTGTGGAAGAAATGTTGTGACGAGAGCTGCTGAATGTGTAACGGGTAGGCACTGGGTCCACTACAAGTGTGATAAATTGACTGACACTGAGATACATAGACTTGAAACAGATAAGAGTTTTATCTATAACTGCAAACGGTGTTTAGCCAGTGAAACTATGCCTAAGACTATTGTAAATGACAGTAGGTTACCATCATTTAAAATGAACAATGATGCAGCAGTAGAAATTCCAGACACAGGGTCGGATTTGCGTGCTAGCATACTGCAGATTCCGCGTTTGAACAATATATCCAATGGTGAGACATCTGCTATGTGTATTTTGAATGAAGAAGCTGACATAGCGTGTGGCGTTTGCGACGAGAAGCTTGATAGTGATGAAAATGTGTGTGATACCTGTAGACATCTCTGTCATTCGGGGTGTATGAAGGATACTGAAGAGGGGATGTGTATTGCATGTGGTGCTAAAGATATGCAGGATGGGTTGAGTAATGACACAGAGCAGAAACAGCACATACCAGATCCCCAAGCGTCCCCTAGGAGTGCTCTGGAGATACAGACAAAGGGAAAAGTGATACAGCGGAATGAGTATACTTCAAAGAAAGCTGTGGTTAGGCATGCAGATCCATTGAAAGTGTCAGGGGATGTCGGCCAGAATACTAAGATCTCAACTGAAGCAGAAAGGACTAGTAGCTTAGTTCCCGATGATCACTCGACAACACAGGGTAGTGTGCCAGTAGTGGTGTCTAGAGCAATTGATAAAGATTCAGTTAAGCTGACTGCACCTAAGGGTAATCTAAGTAGGCAAACCACAAAGAAGGATAGTGATGATAATAGAAATCGTGAACTGAGGCAACAGGATCTCAAGCTGCGTAAATGGGAAGAGGAACTGAAACTTAGAGAGTCCAAATGCAACAATATGTCTAAAGAATTTTCTCACCTTGAGGACTATGTGCGGAAAACGGAAGCTAGAAATGTCGAACTTGAGAAGACCATACGAACATTGGAGCGTAAAATACATGTGCTGGAATGTGGGTCATCTTCGGGTCGTCAGAATGATGAATTTGCATCTAGGCGAGATGAAAGTGGAGATGGAAATAGTAGTGATGTCTGTTCTGATACAACTCGCAGGACTGGTGCATGTGTGACTAAGGTAGTAGCCCATAGTTGCCCAGGAACAGGGACAGATAAATTGATACTTGGCGTACGTGATCAAGTGACACAATTTATTATGAAGAGGTTGCGTAGTGATCTTGATCAGATGTAGAGGGATATGACTACCAGAAGAAATTTAGCAGATCATCATGTGACAGACCTTGGTGGTATCTCTTCTATAGTTCCGGTAGCTACCAATGGATCCTCTATACCACCATTTGTAGGTCAGATGAGCCAGGTGCCCCTGCGCCCCCCTCCGGCTGCTACCAATGGACTCCCTATTTCGCCATTTGTAAGTCAGATGAGCCAGGTGCCCCTGCATCCTCCTTTGGCTGCTACCAATGGACTCCCTATACCGCCATTTGTAAGTCAAATTAGCCAGGTGCCTCTGCGTCCCCCTCCGGCCACTACTAATGGACCCCCTATACCGCCATCTGTAAGTCAGATAAATCAAGTACCCATGTATCCCAAAGGCTACGATATTGCACAAAAAAAGACAGACAGCAGGCAAACTAAGGAAGCGGGTACAGCCGGGGACTCTGTAGGAAGGCCCTTGATGAATTCAGTAGCAGCTGGTCAGGCCAGTCATGGCATTGGAGCGTGTAATGGTACAGGACTCTCGAGAAGCACAACACCAAGTGTGATATCCTCATCTGAGGCATTAATGACAAGTCAGGAGAACCATGACACTGGTGGCTCTGAGCAGCCCTCACCAGTCATATATCTGACAACAGTAACACCAATGGCACAGAGTAGAACACATTCCAGAGGGGAAGAAAGGCCAGTACAAGCCAACCAGAATACTCCACACCCAGTCACCTTACACAGTGGTTATACCATGAATGTGCACCGTAGACCAAGCTACGGAAATGGACCTTGCCAAAATATTACCTCCTTGTATACAGGTACACCTATAGTCGTACAGCCTCCAGTACAGGGACAACCCGGTCATTTTTTGTCCCTGATTCAGCCTCAATGGATAAGGAGATGACACACAAACAGCAGTTGAATATTGTGTCTTTTAACTCTAAGAATGTAAATACATGTAAATATGTGATTGATGAACTGTTGGAGAAACAAAAGGCAGACATTGTATTCTTGCAAGAGCATAGGTTGTTCGATTGCCAATTGCATCGATTGAATGAGATATCGAACTTGTGTGTTGGAAAGGGTAAAGCAGTTGATACTGGTGATCCTATTTTACCTGTCCAGATGCCCCGTGGCTATGGTGGAACTGCAATACTGTGGAAAAAAACAGATAGATCACCTTAGCACACCTTTAAATGAGGGTGGTAATCGGATACAGTGTGTTGAGATGAAAGGAACAGAGCCTCTACTCTTGATTACGGTCTACATGCCCTGCAAGGGAATTGCCGGTAATTCTACAGAATTCAGAGATGTTCTTGACCAGTTGTCTGTTATCCTGTCTCATTACAATGCAACGCACAGGGTGGTAATTGGTGGGGATATGAATGAAGATATGGCATCGACAGCAGAGGGTGCAAGAGCCCAGTGTCTCCGTGAGTTCATGACAGAGCATTGCCTATCAACAAAGTCTACCCTACCGACTTTTGTCAATCCAGCAGGAGTTGAAGTCTCTACAATAGACTATTTCTTCTACAGCCGTTCATTAACGGATAGTGTCACTTCGCTTGTGCGGTTGGACATCGTGATCACCAATGTGTCTGACCACTACCCTATAGAGCTAGTACTTGCATTTGCCTTCAACCAGGTGTTTGTAGCTGAAGACAAGACAATGCCAGATCAGACCCGTGTCAACTGGAAGAAGGTGGATCATGACCTATATGCTTCACTAGTGAGTGAGAGGCTGCCCCAGGTGTTAGTCAACAGTAACTCTGTGTATGATCTAGAGAGGGCGGTCCATTCGGTGAATCACACATTAGCACAGTGTGCCATTGAAGCAGCTCCTAGGCAGCAGCAAAGGCCCAGGAAAGCAAACCTTAGGACATGGAAACCAAAGATAAAATCAGCTGTTTCTGAGAAGAAAGCTGCATTCCACCAGTGGAAGATAGCAGGGAAACCACAAGATGAGGGCAGTCTTCTCCTTGCACAGAAGAAGATGACATCAAAGGTGTTGAGGCAGCTCTGTAGAAAAGAGAATGCTCAGCAGTATATCAGGGACAAACAGGAGATACTAGATGCTAAAATTCAGGATACAGCATTGTTTCATAAGCTGATCAATAAACACCGTGGTAGCCTGGGTGTCTTCTTGAATGAATTGCATGTTGGGGATTCCAAGTTTCGGACAGATGGTGAGATTCTTCAGGGCTGACGACAGCTTTTGGAGATCTGGCAAAGCAGTCTTCCAACCCTCGTTTCGACGAGAAGTACAAAAGCATTGTTGACCTGGAATTGGGTGAGATTATCGACATATGTGAGTAATCAAGTGCTAGTTACAGCCCGGTTACCGTGGAAGAGGTGGAAGAAGCCATCGGTTCTCTAAATAAGGGGAAGGCTGCTGATGTGTTCGGACTGACGACAGAATATCTTTCTTATGCCTCTGCTGATTTGATACCAGTTCTGACCACCCTACTGAATGGCATATTCCATGTGGGTGAACTGCCAAGCTCCCTTAAACTTGGACTGCTTACACCAGTTTTTAAGAAGAAAGGTTCTAATCTTGATTCCAAAAACTACAGGGGTATAACAATCCTACCCATACTGTCTAAGTTGCTCGAGTGTATTCTTCGTGATCGGATCAAACCGTACATTGAAGAAGTTCAGAACCCAATGCAGCGTGGGTTTACCAAGAACTCATCGCCCATGAATTGTTCGCTTATTCTAGAGGAGTATATTCGAGAGAACAAAGACCTTAAGCGGGATACTTTTGTGGCTTTTCTGGATGCTAAGGCAGCTTTTGATGTAGTTAATCACGCCAGCTTGATGAGGAAACTCTATCACATTGGGGTTGAAGGTGCTACGTGGAATCTCATACACAGTCTACACAAAGAAGCCCAGACAGTGATTCGCTGGTGTGGCCAGATGTCACCGTTTAAGATAGAGCAAGGGGTGCGCCAGGGAGGAGTACTTAGTACATACTTGTACAAAGTGTATGTGAACCCATGTCTGGATAGGGTGACCAACCTGTTGATTGGTGGAAGGGTTGGTGAGATAGGCTGCTCTGCCCCCACATGTGCAGATGACATGACATTCGCCACTGATGACAAGGAAGAGTTACAGGGCCTGGTGAATGAGGGTAATGATTACAGTGGAATGGAGCGTTACCTTTTACAGCCAGTCAAGAGTGTGGTTATGCCTATTCCAGGAGGGTCAAAGAAACCAGTAGATACAAAGGGCTTTGTTTGGACCATAAATGGTGAACCTATGCCGGTTGTTCAGGAGGCGACGCATATGGGCATTAAGAGATCGGCCATATCCAGCGAACCAACAGTGATATAGAACATCAAAAAGGCACAGAAGACCTTGTATAGTCTGATGGGCTCAGGTCTGCATGGGTACAATGGCCTTGACCCTGAAACAGGAGTTCATATCTATCAAATCTATGTTCTGCCAACGTTGGTCTATGGACTTGAAGTTATACTCCCAGAACAGAAATACATTGATGTGTTGGAAAGATCAAACAAGAAGTTCCTCAAGCATATTTTGGGTGTACCTGATACAACTGCTGACCCAGGTGTATATGTGCTTACTGGAACTATACCAGTAGAAGGAGTCATACACAAGCGTGCCTTGTCATTATTTGGTAACGTATGTCGACTGGAAGAGTATTGCACAGAGAGTCAACTTGCAGAAAGGTAGTTGGTTGTGAAAGATCTATGTAGTCATAGTTGGTATATTGCCATCAAGAAATTCCTTATGAAGTATGATCTCCCAGAACCCCGGGAACTTCTACACAACCCACCAACAAAGTTTGCCTGGAAACGTCAAGTTAGTAAGCAGATAAACAATTACTGGGTCAAGTTTGTTAAAGACCGTGCAAGTGTCTACACAAGCCTGCAGCATCTAGTTGTAGATAATTATGCTTGCGGGAAGAGTCATCATCTCCTGAAGTCTTGCAGAAATGCTAGAGAGATTCACCGTGTCCATACAAAACTCAAGCTGGCTACAGGCACCTACATACTCCAGACTAACAGAGTTTCGTTTAATTAAAACATGGTGGACCCGACTTGTCTACTGTGTAACAGTGCTGAAGAGACATTACAACATTTTCTGCTGGACTGTCCTGTGCTTGCCGCGATAAGAACCCCTATCATAAACACATTGGTAGAGGCTTGTAGTGGCTTGTGTAACCCTGCTTGTGACAATGATACCCTGCTGAAGCTAATCATAGACAGTAGTTTGCTAATAGACGCTAACACTCATGGTTATGAACTGTCAAACGTTCAGTTTCAAGCCAGAAGATTATGTTTTGCCCTGGACTGTGAAAGATATAAGAGACTATCATTGATTCCGCGTCGCAACAGAACTGTTAAGTCAAAGAAGTCAATCCGTGGCACATCCCAGCAGGGTCGTTCATGATTTAATTGAGATTGTCAGGTTAACATGTACAAAGACTTTGTGGTGTAAAGACTATCAGAATCTTATAAAGACTTTTTATCATGAAAAGACTGAACATTTTAAGCATATATGTACATAAAGTTTAAAGTGTAGATAGGGTGATGGACTGTGCATCATTTTAACCCTAGAGATTATCTACGAAAATTTGTGTTTCACTTGATTCGAGGTGTCCCAACTCAGGGAGAATTTATGTAACAACAACAACAACAATATGCCGAATAAAAATTGAAAATTCCAACAGCGAACGGCTAAGACTGTGTGGATTCGCACATTCTAACAACAGGTAGCATCCGGCCCTGATAGCATTGTGTGGAAGCAAGGAAGAGCTGGGCAAACTGTTCATAAATGCCATAATGTCGATTTCTAGTTTCAGTTTTCAGATTTTTAACGCTGCCAGGCAACTGAGTCACATAGAGGCAGCGCCTGTCGATTTCTAAAAGATGGTGCTGAATTTATAGTCGAGCAGAGCATACCCTAATCATACGCGGGAAAGGAAGGGTAATGAGAATCTTTGATTTTTACACAGGACTTAGTGTCAAAACATTATAACTGATCTGTTATATCCTGGCTAATGATAGCAATAACAATAGCCTAGAGGCATGTATATACATTGTAAACAATAAAATCAACTATATGTTCTTAAATTGTTGAGCCGAGTCACGTAAAATGGAATGTTATAGTTATATCAAGCGAACAACAAATACTCTGATCAAACTGCGCAAAGACCCAAAGAAATAATTCCACACGTTAGGCACATCCTATTTACTAAAATATTTCTGGACTGAAATATGTCTGCCGTGTGGGTTCGGACAGACAGGCCTGAGCAAACAGTGTATAACGCATAACGCGGCGTCTTATTAGGTCTACACTGTCACTCGTCCAGCAATTTTAGACACCACATTGGGTAGTAAATTGTACTTGTTCAAATTTTAGAACAAGTATTTAAAAGAGTTGAAGTGTCCAAATACTTAGGTTACAGGTTAACAGCATCTTATTGCTATATTTAATTGAGGAACGAATGATTAAAACCATGAATGAAAGTGTACATTTTTTTTACACGTATACATTGTCATGAGAATTTGACATATCTAAGAGAAAACACATGCCCTCGGTTACATACGTAATTGTACCCCGCAGCTGGTCATAGCCACATCCTATTTACTAAAATATTTCTGGACTAAAATATGTCTTTACCGTGTGCGTTCGGACAGACAGGCCTGAGCAAACAGTGTAGAACCTGATGACGCGGCGTCTCATTAGGTGTACACTGTTTCTCACTCATCCAGCAATTTTAGACACCACATTGGGTAGTAAATTGTACTTGTACAAATTTTAGAACAAGTATTTAAAGGAGTTGAAGTGTCCAAATACTTAGGGTTATAGGTTAACAGCATCTTATTGCTATATTTAATTGAGGAACGAATGATTAAAACCATGAATGAAAGTGTACTTTTTTTTACATGTATACATTGTCATGAGATTTGACATGTCTAAAAAAAACCACATGGCCTCGGTTACATAATTGTACCCCGCAGCTGGTCAATTTAAGCGTAACTGGTGGATCAGCAGATCTCCGCATACGCGTACAAGCCCATTCAAAAAATGGACAGTATATAGGATGATTACTTTTAAACAGTGAATCGCACAGGCTCTGATAAGACAGTCTGGGTGTGCATTTTCTAACAGAGAACAGTACAGACCCACACAAACCGCGTGGATGCGCCGGCTTAGCTTTTTCCTCTCTGGTCGAATAAGTCATACATTCGATTTCTTATCAGGGGTCCTTAATGTTACTGACGTATAGAACAGACCCTGATCGCAATACGCGTGAACGCAGGCTGATAAGGATCTACGGTCATTAGATAAACTTTGATAAACACACTGATAGTGTGTACGTGTAAGCTTCTCTGGGATGTGCATTCAACGGTGAAAATTAATTAAAATGTTCTTTTTTTCTCTGCTACAAAAATATATAAATATTGTGAAGATACTATTTACTATAGGCTTCCGGACAAACAGTCCTGTGCAAACAGTGTAGACCCTGATGAGACGCCACAGAATAATTGTACCTCGCAGGTGGACAATACAAGCGTAGCTGGTGGATCAATAGAATTCTGGGCAGCGACAGATTTCTTGACAGCGGATTATAATATAGAAATATGTGAACAACAAAATTAATTCATTTCATGGATATCGGACTATGGCTTATTGATAGTAACTAAATAATAAATTTGTTATGTCCGACTTTTTTTTTTGTACATTTACAAAATTTCCTGTACATAAAATAAACAATGGTGACCCGACTCCGCGTCCTGCGTCTAATCTGGGTCTAGATTGGTCAGATTCATTTTGGTCTGGGCTTGGCTTGCCAAGCCGCGAAGGTCAAAGTAGTCCTACCAAATTTCAACCTATGTGAAAGCATTTACAAAAAAATAATCAAGTAAAAATCAAAAATGCAAAGTACCGCTTGCATTGCATCCAACTACGCTGAAAAAAAACGTGAATTAAATACATGTATATTTGGGTTTGAATATTATAATTAGATTTAAGTTTATAACAAACTTTGATGGATGTGCGATGTTAATCGTTCGAAACTGTTTGACGAGAAATTTTGAGTCGTGATGGGCCTGTTCATAATTGCAAATAAACATGCTGTAACATTGAATGAAAAGACGATTGTTTACGGAGGTTCAGGGTCGTCTCGGCCCTGGGCCATTTCGTTTTTTTTTTTGTTTTTTTTTTTTTGTTTTTTTTTTTTGTGAGGGGGGGGGGGGGGGGTGGTGGGTGGGAGGGTGTTTGGGTTTGGGTCTTTTCGGCCTCGGTAGGTGGTTCGTTTCGGCCCAATTTCAATATAGTAGAGTACAAACAAGCGTTTACAATATTGACAGAAGGACAGACGGACGGATGATGCCAAGATAGATAGATAGATAGATAGATAGATAGATAGATCATTCCCACTTTATTGTTTGGAGATATAGTAAATTGGTTTATACAGAGACGGACAAACGGACGCATGTACGTACGTACTTACGTATAGATGGATAGATTTTTTTGAGTTTAAAGTAAATGTTTTGATGGATAGATAGATAGATAGATAGATAGATAGATACTTTCATCCTTGATTTAATTGATTAAAGTATTAATGAAAAGCGGCACTCATTAATAATGTACATGTACGTTTTGATACTTCGTTATCGATTTATCAAGGTGAGAAAACTCGGCCTATTTGTAGTTAGTCTGTAATACTTAATGATAATCCAGGTGGCAAACAATTAATTGAAGTGTGAAAAGTGTTAAATAAGTATGGTTTGTTTGACATTTGACTTTTCGGCGAGTGGCGGCCGGACAGTCCTAAAAAGGTACAAAAGTAATGATTTTTATAGTGTTGAGTGGGCCGTTAAACTCCAAACCCAACCTACTAAAATTACCTGAAAGTTAATTATCTGTTCCAAAATTTGCTTGGTGCTTTAGGGGTTAAAATGCTAACCATGTATTATAATGAAATTACTGTGCGGTTAAAATTCTTAGCGTGAGTTAAGGGTAAAGCACCAGACAAATGTAGTTTATATATCAAAGAAATATGTCTTAACATTTCATGTAAAATGTCCATGCAGACAATTAACATGAATTGTCAAGACTTTTTTTTTTTTTTTTTCTTTTGGAATGTTGTCTGCTCCAAATTGCGCTTGGTGCTTTAAGGGTTAAAGTGCTTATCATGTATTATTATAAAGAATTGAAATTACTTTGTCCAATTACCTAGTGTGTATACGATAATTATAGCCACCTGATGGGTGACTATTTGCTTTCAAGTATATGGTCGGACCAGTCTGCACCATTAGCATATGCCTGAAGACAACGTAGTCCACAATACTTAAAGGGGAACGCAATATAAGTTATAAGTATATCTTGGAGTAAATTGCTTAACAAGCCATTAATTTTGATGCAAGAATTTTCAAAATCGGCCTAGAAATAAGGAAGTTATGTTGGTTTGAATATATTTAAAATGGCTGTCATGGATAAAAAAGGTAAGAGAAAATGCCGCCATATTGTAGACTTAGTGACGTCACCAAGCCCTAATTAAATATGCAAAACCAAATTTTAAAGGGTTTCTAAGAATAATATTGCTACATATTTTTTTTTTATTATATTTTAATTCTAGTAACAAGCAATCATTTCCCCAAAAATAAACCAACATTATGACAATACCTAACTATATCAAACGAATTTTATTTTTTATGAAACCTCATTAAATATTCAAAATGGAGGCGCCCATTCCACCAATGTTGAATATTCAATCGTCTATTACTTACTTAATTTTCCACCGATTGTGATCAATTTTGTGCCAGAATTCATTGTTTGTAAAGTTATTTACTTTAGAGCACAATACCTCATTACGAAAACACGCTTATTCAAATATATTGAGAATTTTACCACCAAAAAATGAAAATTTTCAGATGAAAAATTCTGATATATTTCTTATTTCTGCTCAAAACATAGATTTTAGGTACTCGATAGAACCGCCTCGATGAGGTGGTTCTAACGAGTACCACAATCTATGTTTTTGAGCAAAAATAAGAAAAATAATGTATACCCCTGTAAACCCCAGTTTTACTATATAAAAGTGGGTTTTATGGGGGTCAAATTATATAGGCATGTTTTCCTGATGTTTTAGGGTTGCGTTCTCCTTTAATACAATAATATACCTTAAAGCTTTGCATGCTGGGTAGATAACATTGAAATAGCATTTTCTCATTTTTCAAATACATTTTGTAAGTAGGTTTTGACAATTCATTTCTAAGAAAACGATTCGCATGAACAGTCAAAGCTTATTTTCTAGAAAAAGAAAATAACAAACTATCATCAGTTTTTCGTCTGCTGAATTTGCTAAATGCATGCTTCATTGAGCCATACTGAGACATATTGAATAATATAAGTAAAGTAAAAATCACTTAGAAATTTTTAAGTTTCATTAAAAGTTTGTTATATCTGGGCTCAATTGTTCAATGCATCGTTAGCTTTATAAGCTCGTTAATGACAAACTCAGTAGCTAAAGTATTTTCAAATACATTGATATTTTTGCTGTAAAAATGTGAGTAGTTGCAAAAGCTACTCACATTTTTACTCAGCAAAAAATCCACTGTATTTGCCATATTTCAAGATAGAAGTTTTATGGTCTTATTAGTTAACATCTTCGTTAAGTTTTGAACTTCATCGTGAAAGTATGGAGCCAGTCAAAGCTCCGGATAAGGAAAATATTTTCTTATTTCTTCATGAAACTACATAATGTGGTCACTAACTAGAAGTGACTCTACGAGATACCCATGACTTATATGTTAATTGAGAAATAAGATCAGTTTTCGTCTTATCCGTAGTTCACCACCTTATGCGAACAGTGAAAGACTAGCTTGGCCTGGGCATCCGCGCTGTCTGCTTTTGTCCAGTACAATGCAATAAATGTGAACAATTGGATTTATTGATCGCATGTGAGGATGAGCAGGCTTATTTGTAACTTCGTTGACTGAGTATGCGCTATGACCCCGAAATGAATTGCTGCGTGACGCAAGTAAACGATGTGCACGCAGTCTAATCAGGCCTTTTTGTAGCCAGCATACAGAACTGATGGATACTGTAATCAAACTTCAATCAGACTGTGTAGCGCCTTTATTGGTGTAAAGCACTTTAAAGCTTGACATTTCATGTGACTCATCTGCTAGACAGCCAATTCACACGGAATGTCAAGCCTTATTTTATCTAGAAAAGCAACAGAATTGAACACGCAAAGGAATATGTACATAACAATTAATTTCTATTCCTGTGCACTATTCCTTAGCCAGTGCATCAAACTGAATTTAAGCATTATATATATATATATATATATATATATATATATATATATATATATATATTTTTTTTTTTTTTTTTTTTTTTACTTACACCCTTTGTTAGTTTAATCATATTTATTGCAAATGTATAATGCAAGGGGTCGGGCCAAAAGTTCTAATAACATTAGTTATGCCCCCCCCCCCCCACACACACACACCCTTTGTTAAAGATGGCATTGAGTTGGGCAGGGTCTTCCATATATATATGGTGAATCTTTCCGTTGAGTGACTGGACTGAAATAGGGGAAATTTCCCCTATTCTTGTTTACACAATTGGTTATATAATTTGAATCTTTGACTCGAACAAGGGAAAGTTCTTCTATTCTCTTTCCATAAGCTATCACTGGGTTATAGGACTCAAACAGGGGAAATTTCCCCTGTTCTTGTTTGCAAAATTGATGACATATTGTGAATCTTTATTCTAGGCTATTGGGCTCGAACAGATGAAATTTCCCCTGTTCAAGTTTGCCCTAGCTATCACTGGCCTACAGGACTGGAACAGAGGGAAATATCTTCTGTTCTTGTTAGCGGAATCGGTAATATATATATGGTGAATATTTCCATTGAGTGATTGTACTAGAACAGGAGAAATTTACCCTGTTCTTATTTGCACATCTGGTAATATATTGTAAATCTTGAGTCTAGGCTATTTGACTCGAACAGGGGATTTCCCTTGTTCTCAGTTGCACAAGCTATCACTGGATTACAGGACTCAAACAGGGAAAATTTCCTCTGTTCTTGTTTGCACGATTGGTAATATTTGTTAATCTTGCTTACAGACTATTGGACTCGAATAGGGGAAATTTCCCCAGTTCTCAGTTGCACAAGTTATAATTTTTTACAGGACTCTAACAGGGAAAATTTCCCCTGTTTCTGTTTGCACAGTAAGTAATATATTATGACTCTTGAGTCTAGGCTATTAGACGTGAACAGGGGAAATTTCTTCTGTTCTCGTTTGCACAAGCTATTACTGGGTTACAGGACTCAAACAGTGGAAACTTCTTCTGTTCTTGTTAGCGCAGTTGGTAATATATGTAAGTAAATCGTTCCATTGAGTGACTTGACTCAAACAGGGGAAATTTCCCCTGTTCTTGTTTGCACAGCTAGTAATATATTGTGAATCGTGATTCTAGGCCTTTGGATTCAAACAGGGGAAACTTCCCCTGTTCGAGTTTGCCCAAGCTATCTCTGGGTGACAGGACTCAAACAGGGGAAATTGACACTGTTCTTGTTTGCACAATCTCGTGATTCTTACCCTTAATTGAGTGACAAAAAAACGAAATCATGACTGGTTACAGGACTCAAACAGGGGAAATTTCTTCTGTTTCTATTTTGCACTTTTGGTAGTGCATGGTGATTCTTACCCTAATTTACTGTCTAAAACCAAAATATGACTGTGTCATATTTTGAGTTTACGCAGCGGAAAAGGGAAATATAATTGAAAATCCCTTTTAATATTGGAAGATGTTTAAGGTTAATTGAAAAGTACTATGCTAATTCGTGCCACCAATGGGTCCCAAGTTTATGAAATAGGATTAAGCTGTCTTTATGCTGTGAACAAATAGCCCAACGCTATTCATATACCAGTCTTGAAAATAGCCCAAAGCTATTTACGTATATACCTGTCTTGAAAGAAATGTCCTGCTTGTACACCTCTGTCCAGATGCAGGTCTGTGTTAGCTTTACAGACTGGTTTCAAACTACTAAATTACTAAATCATCAATAATAACAATTAAAAACCCTAAATTTACTGTTTTCTGTTCTAATCAAGAACCCTAATACTACTCAAACAAGAAAAGGAAATAATGACAAGCGTTATTTGTACTTTAGACCCAGACCAAACTGTGCTCATGCACAGAATGACCAAGAGGATTGTTTAGCACGTACGTACTGATCTTAACAATCAGATTTGCAACAAACATTAAGCAAATAGGATAAAACTTGCTCAGAAAGCATAATCGGGTCTTGGTCTACAAAGGGCACATACCTGAAGGTTGATTAAAACACTGTAATATTTAATAAATATTACTCACTTATGCTAGAAAATGGACATTGACAAATAGTTTAGAACTTTAGACGCAGATCAGACGCCACATATCATTGTGTCTGGCGAGCATTGATTAAACACACTTGAGTGCATTCTGATTAACAGTTTTCTTAAATCTGTGGTGAAAGTATTGGTGAAAAATAGGTTATCTAGATCCCCTTGAAGAGTAGGTATCTTTAATTACTGTACTAACAAATGTCTAAGGAAAATCGAACTTAAAAACGGAGGTATGCAGACTGTTCTTTGAGGTTAAAAAGTAGATGACAGATGCCTTTCCCCTGTATTCATTATCCATATGTATTTTTTTCTTTGGTTTAAACGTATTCATTTCAATAAATTCTACATATATTCATACAATACTGACAATAAGTGATGGGATTCAGAAAGAAGCCAAAAGGCTTATACGAATCTGTTTCCCAACATAACATAAAATTACAATCAACCGGTGTCATTTACAAAGAAATAAATATAAGTGATGCTTCCAAATTTGAATTCAAACCAATATACATGTACATATAACGAAGAGAGAGAGAGAGAGAGAGAGAGAGAGAGAGAGAGAGAGAGAGTTTCTCAAGACTTAAAACGTTTACTTTCAAATATAAACTTCTGCACAGCCAGAAAAAAACATCAGAATTACAACTGTGATTTAAATGATCGTCTCCAAATAGTAAACTATCTAAACTAGGCGTACAATATTTTGGTATCTCATTTAACATTTCCTGGCTTAGTTGACTATATCTCTGGCATTCGAAAAGGTAGTGCTTGGTGGTTTCAACTGAACCACATTGACAATATGGGTTGTTTATTATATTTTAGAAAACAAGTGATGGTTCAAAGAACTACAAGAAGTTCTAAGAAGTGTATGTTGAATTTCTTTCTTTCTTTCTTTCTTTCTTTCTTTTTTTTTTTTTTTTTTTTGTACTGTATAACAATTGTCTAAGCATACCTAACTTAATAACTGAGGTATGCAGACTGTCCTTTGAAGTTAAGAAGTAGATGTTATAGGCCTTTCCCCTGTACTCATTATCCATATGCATCTTTCTCTTTCATTCGTTCTTTCTTTCTTTCTTTCTTTCTTTCTTTTGTACTGTACGAACAAATGTCTAAGGATAACCTAACTTAATAACGGAGGTACGCAGACTGTCCGTTGATGTAAAGAAGTGGATGACATGGGCCTTTCCCCTGTATTCATTATCCATATGCTTTTGTTTCTTTGTTTCTTTCTTTTTTTTCTTTCTTTCTTTCTTTCTTTCTTTCTCAGTTAAAGGTTATCATAAAATAATGTTTGTTTTTTATCCATTCATTCATTTATCTTTTCAAATTATTTATATTTAATTAGATTTTCTCATTTGTTTTCTTCAGATGAAATGACCATTTTTCATTCAAAATTGCACTTAATTATCATTAATTAAATACAACCTTAATAAATTAACTAATTTGTTTTCTTATATTAACTATTGGTCTTCATTTTTAAATCGAACTGAGTTATCGTTCACTAAATACAACACATTTTTAATTTATTAATTACTTTTGTTTTCTTAGGTTAAACAATTGAAATTTGTTTCAAAATCATATTGAATTATCTATAACTAAATACAACAATTTTTATTTAAATTGAAATAATAATAATAATAATAATAAAAATAAAAACTTATTGATTTTAATCAATTAATTAATATTTTGTCATTATCATTTATCATTATTTTTTTAATTCTTAGGTTAAACTATTGATATTCTTTTGAAAATCATACTGAATAATATGCCAATATATATTCATTCATTCAATTATATATTCGAAAGAGCATCCATACGTGCAATGACCTTCATTTATCTGAACTGGAAGTTTGACAGACCATACATTTGTAGAAAGACATCGAGTGCACACCGTGTTAACAAATTAAAACTTTGTAGTGCACTGTAGTCCACTCTGAGTTTCACTATTAGTGCACACCATGTCTAAACGTGGTGAACTTCATGTCCTTTAGTCTTAGCAGTACTGTAGCGCCTAATGTCAGTGACTGCCGTGTTTCAAGTATGTTTATGACTAACGTGAGCTCGTTAGGTCTGCTTTGCATGCTTTTTCTGCACATTTAATAGAATGGGTACACTCGGCAGATTTTGTTTTTGCCAATCGAGACAACACCAAACAAATATATGTTAAGCTACCTAGGAAACGCCACAGCCATGAAGCTCAGCTTTTCCGAGGCACAAAAAGAAGGAGAGATGAGGAACAAATAACTACAAAAACAAACGCTTCAACTAAAACCACTGACGCTAAAATAAATAAGAACTTCAACAGAGGTACCACCTTGGATCTGTCAGCAGGAAAAACTCCTTTGGCACTTAAACTAGTGTTACGCACGCGAAACATCGCCCTTAATTCTGATACATTTCCAAATTACAAATATATGTTCGCTCCACATAGGGGTCCTATACCTAAACTGTGAAACATCACGTGAACCATATATACGAAAAGACACTGTGACGAAACACAGCAGAATCAGAAGCCCGAACACATGAAAACACATGAAAACCACAAGCAGAACCTTGTTGGGTCCGACCACAGGTACTGATAAATAAACGCCAACTATCTGACAGACTGAGGAAGGATTCGTCATTTAGTCTGAGGACCGACCCGCCTTCGTGTAGTTAAAGAGGGAAACCAAGTTATCACCATATATGGTTAATAACCATGCATGCAAAACCCTTCTGAAATCGTGTCTATTCTATAAGGACGGAATCTGCTTCCTGTTGGAGGACTTTGGTTGTGAGTACCCGAGTCAGTAGAACCCTTATGAGAAGGGACAAAGTAATTTGACAGGGCTATCTTCATTGAAAATGTATCCATTACCTCAAACAGTTAACTTGCATTTGTCTGTGGCCTAGTGTCACTGAAAAAATATAAGTGAAGATACCCAGGAAATTCCAGAAGCACGAGACACCGCCCTCCCGAGGCACGAAAGGAAGGAGACAATTTCAGAAAAGCGTATATCTGACATACTGAAATATGTTTGGTTACATTTTTTTGCTCGATGCCTTTACTATTGGACTCCAGTCCCCGAGGGAATATTCGCTTAGTTTGCATTGCTGACGATCCTTAAATACGAAGGTGAGTCAATAAGTAACTAGCCTAACTTATTTCCGGTTGAGATCCACCTCTTCTTTTTCGATGTAATTGCCCTCTAGTGTGATGCACAGACCAACGGTGTTCAAGTGCCATCAACCCACAAATGAAAAAGTCAGGGTCCTTTCCATTGACCCACTCCTCAACTTCCGTCACGACTTTTTCATCAGTCCGGAAATGAAGTCCACGGATATCCTTTTTCAAGTTTAGGAATAGGAAGAAGTCGCTAAGAGCTAGTTCAGACGAATAGGCAGGACGTGGTATTAATTCATATTCGTTTCGCTCTACAGCATCCATTGCAACTTTGCAAGTTGGCACTCTCGCGTTGTCCTGTTGCAGCAAAACACCTTTAGAGAGTTTACCTCGGCGTTTTTCACGGATGGCGGTTCTCAGCTGGTCTAACCAGTTTGCATAGTACACTCCAGTTATTGTACTTCTCTTGGGTAAAAAGTCCAACATAATAACGCCTTTTGCGTCCCAAAATACTGTGGCTATCACCTTGTCAGCAAATGGTTGCGTCTTGAACTTCTTTGGCCCCGAGGACCCAGGCCCTACCCACTGACGACTCTGGGCTTTATTTCTGGCATCATAATGAACCCAAGTGTCATCTACAGTCACCAGACGCAAAAGAAAATCATATTTTGACCTTAAACGCTTCAACAAGGCGGTGCATACTAATGTTCTGGTTGCCATTTGCTCATCGCTAAGGGATTTGGGGACCCATCGGGCTGTTAGCTTGCGCATACCTAAACGATCATGTAAGATTGTTGAAACGCTACCATGTGAAATGCCTAATGCCTGCGCTATTTCTACCACCTGAATTCGCCTATCAAAGTATACCAGATCCCGAAAATCCTCACACATTTCTTCGTCGGTGACATCCAGTAGGCGTCCAGACCTGGCTTCATCTTCTAAAGACGTTCTACCGCGTTTACATTCCCCTACCCAGAATTTAACCTGAGCATATGATGGTGCAGGCCCATATACATCGGCTAACTCGCCGTGTATTTCCTTGCCTGTTTTACCTTTTAAATACTAGTACCGAATTACAGCACGGTACTCAACTTTAGATGAAAAGCATGTTTGACATTCAATATCTTAAAGAATGACTCGATACGTGTGCAAATTTGTACCCATGTATAAAATATATATTGAAACAAAGCATGAAAATCGTGACCGTCTCGGTCCATCGGAAATGGGATAGGCTTGTTAACTATAGACTCACCCTCGTATATTACCAGTGTTGCAGTTCTTATACGAAAAACCGTTTACTAGTTCCATTGTGCGATTTCAAGAATTATCAAAAGTATGAATATTCTTCAAAGTGGAGAGGTGAGAAGTTATTGTAATGGATTTAAAAGGTGGTATCCTGCCGCTAGGTATTCTTCAACTAGTTTTCTTCAACTTAGTATCACAGATGCAAAGTAGGCCTGTTGAAATGTTAAGCATTTACAGATAAACTGTAGGTGCCAAAGGCATGTACTCTTTCTTTAATAGGTAAATCCACTGTGAGTTTCTGAAAAAAAATGATGTAATTATCACATTCAATATCACAATAACACTAGGTCGCATTAAATGAATAAGGACATTTCTACATATGCGAAATGGGTCGGTAAAGATCTGTTGTGCAGCCACAGAGCCTGATAAGGGCATTTGCATTTAGTTATGATACACTTCAATTAATCAAATCGTTCAACTAACCGATAACTGGGACCTGATAGGACTGCATGGATTCGCATGCTGATCTTGACATTTGTTGTTCAAATATGCGCGGTAACACTGTCACTTTTAGCATGACTTATGTTATTCTGAATTGTAGAACTGGTGGCTAGTGACAAGTTACCTGTTATTTTTGGTTCTGTTGGAGGTAGTGTTGTGATTATCATAATCATTGCTGTTGTTGGCATTATGTTGGTGAGACTGGTAAGACAGAGAAGGTACTTATTTTATTGTCTTAATACATGCATAAAAATGTGTCTCTGCTGTATATCTTTTAAATTCTTGATATTTATAAAAAAAAGACAGATACGTACTTCAGTTTATACGTTTAAAGAAGCTTGTCTAGACTGAAAAAAAAAATCCCATCTTTACCTTGTTTTAATAAGAAGTATGTTTTATATTTGTTTGTTTGGTTTCTGTTAATATTGTAAATATATTTGATTTACACATTAACGTCTAACGTTTCTAGCTATTATTGTGTATTAAAAAAATTTTATAATATGTTTTTTTTTTTTTTTTTTTTTTTTTTTTTTTTTGTTTTGTGTTGAGGTTTTACGGCCCAGTCAACCCAATGGGGTCATGTCAAACGCGGTCAGTTTACCTAACCACACATTTACTGGGCAGGCTTAGTCCTCTAAGCGGTTAACCAGTATTGTGCACATTCTTTCGCCAGAAACTGACAACTGCCCTTCTTGAATCAGCGGAAGGGAGAGAATGACCGTAGAAAATATTTCATGATCAATCTCCACGAAAAAATGTTGCCGACCTCGGCGGGGGTTGAACCCGCGACCTCCTGGTCTCCAGTCGGACGGCGCATCCAAATGAGCCACCGACGCCATCTATAATATGGTATTAGATGTTTATATAATAGTATAGAAGATGTCTTGGAAAGCCACATTCACTGAGTATGACACCAAGAAGAAGCGCAAACAAAGCAAAACACACAATGCACATGCCATAAATCAAAGAAGAGTAAAGCAATCACCTCTCTCTTCCCTAACAAAATGACAAAATGCTACTCGTAGACATTAAGATAACAAACGGTTTTATTAAGTCTCTACATATACAGCTGTGTAGTTTGTGAGGCAGAATACGGCCCCTAGCAACGGCTTTAGCGGTATTCGATTTTCAAAGTAGCCAGAATGGGTTCAATAATCCTAAAGGAAATAAAAATTTGATCTGCACTATGGTGAAGTACGGACGTTTCTCGACCGTCGTGTTGCATTTAACACCAGCTGCAGTGATGTAAAAGAACTAACAGGTTGCCTACCATCAGAGAAGTACGAACGGACTTTCTCGACCGTCGTGTTGCATTTAACACCAGCTGCAGTGATGTAAAAGAACTAAAAGGTTGCCTACCATCAGGGAGCCCAACTTTTCCGCTGCATTGAAAGAATAAGAGATGAGGAAAAAACAAATGCCAAAACAAGTTGGCACATTTGAAGTCTTTCGTAAAGCCTTCATATTCCTCAGAAAAAAAACACATTTACAGAGTCCAAATAAATCATTGAATCTGTTAACATAAGACACACTTATAGCGCCACAAAAAAAAAAAAAAAAAAAAAAAAAAAAAAACTTGGTATTATAACCTATATCTTCTCTCATGCAATAAAAAAGTGCTGTTTCATCGGTACAATTTCTTGATCGCTATTTTAAATGTTCTGCTTTGACAACCTCTGTAACAGATCTACAACAGTTCTGAGTGTACGTATTTCTTCGAGAAATTTACATCTCATTATTGTTCCCTTTCTCTCTGTCAAAATAGCAGGATGTTTCCCGCGTTTTCGATTGCCTTTCACCCCCATCTTGTAGCGTGCGCTATCATCGGATCGTAGCAAAAAAATCCAATTACCGGATCGGACCCTATATAAATCAGGTTTTATTACACCCTTTGTTCTGGGGTCCATGTCTGTTGGTCTGAACATTCTGATTCGTCATTCGTTTATGGATTTATGATTTTGGATTACGGCTTTGGTACCAGGACCGCAACTACTAATATTTACTTTTTCTTCGATAGTTCATGTTTTGTGGCAGTTTGTTTACAGTCAAGAGAATTTCAGCATTCCCTCTGATCGGCGGGTGTTGGAAAATATATAGCTAGAAACAAAGTGACATTTACCCCATATCTTCATTCCAATACAAAAAAAAAAAAAAAAAACATCATTACAGAACTAGCTGAGGGAGAAAGAAACCACTTTCCTGTCCACCTTCCTGTTTCGCCCATACTCTATCCTGATAAATTTGGTATCTCAGGGGTTCACCTTGGGTGTCTTTACGCGATAATGGTTTCTGCTGTTGGGACTTATCTCAGATGCGACAATCCTTGTCTTTGTTCCCCATTTCTTTCGACCGTTTCGACCCAAGGTGATTCGCTGAGGTTAGCTCAAAGTTCATCTAAATTTCCTACCAGGTCGAGTCAAGTAGTCTCTCTGTTTAGGAGAAGAAGTTCTAAATATATTTCAAGATGGCGGCCTTGTTCGTTTTTTCGGTGGAAATGGTTTGAGCTATTTCTCCATGGCAGCCATCTTTGATTTCTGATCTGAACAATTTGAGCTATTATCGTTCTAAAAATCACCCCGAAATTTCTTTTTCAGTTTCGAGGTAATTGGCCTTTCATTTCAGTAGAAGTTCAAATAGATTTTCATAAGGCGGTCATGACAGCATCTTTGATTTCCAATCAGAATGGTATTTGTTTTACCTACAGGGCTCCCCGATACTTACTACCGAGTTTCAAGTCAACTGCATCCTTTGGTTCGGGAGAAAACAATAAAAAAATCAAGATGGCGGCCATCTTGCCTGTCTGATTGGAACGATGTCAACTTCTTTTGATCAACGTTAATCCTTCAGAATTATTTTTCATAATGGCCGCCACGCGCCGTGGTGGCCATCTTGGATTTCAGATCAGAATGATTTTAGTTAATTTTTGATCTACAAGTCACCCCTATATTTTCTATCAAGTTTCTAATCAGTTGACCTTTCCGTTCAGGAGAAGAAGTTTCAAATAATTTTTGAAGATGGCAACCGTGGCGGCCATCCTCGATTTTCGATCAGAACAATTTTAGCTATTTTTTATCTATAAATCACCCTGATACTTCCTACCAAGTATCAAATTAATTAGCCTTTAGGTTCAGGAAAAGAAGTTCAAAATATATTTTCCAGACGGCCATCTTGGCAGCCATCTAGTTACTAACTTTCAAGTATATTAGCCATTCAGTTCAGGAAAGGTTCAAAATATCTTTTCAATATGGCTATTTCGGCAGCCATCTTAGATCAGAACGTTTTAAGCTATTTCGGATCTACACGTTACCCCAATATTTCCTATTAAGGTTTGAGTCGGCTTTTCGTTAGGGAAGGAAGTTCAAAATAATTTTGAAGATAGCCTCTGTGGGAGCCATCTTGGATTTCCGAATGGAAACAGTTTTGCTATATTTGATCTACAATCACCATGATACGTCTTTCTAAGTTTCGAGTCAATTGACCTTTCGGTTCAGGAGAATTAGTTCAAAATAAATTTTCTAGATGGCCTTCGTAACGGCCATCTTGGCGTGATGGCAGCCGTGACGGTTGTCTTTGAGTTCAGATCAGAACGATTTAGCTAGTTCTGTTCTAAAAGTCACTCTAATATTTCCTATCAAGGTTCGAGTCTATTGGCCTTTCCGTTAAGGAGAAGAAGTTAAAAATCGATTTTAAAGATGGCGTTCGTTGTTCAAAATAGATCTTCAAGATGGCCACCGTAGCAGCCTACTAAGTTTTGAATCAGTAAGCCGTTCGGTTCAGGAGAAGAACGTTAAAAATATTTTTCAAGATGACTGCCGTGGTGGCTATCTTGGTATCCAGACCAGAATTTTTTTAACTATTTTTGATCCTCACGTCATCTCAATATTTCCTTCAAGTTTCGGTTCAACTGGCCTTTCAAATCAGGAGACGTTCAAAATAGATCGTTAAGGTGGGCATTATAGCAGCGAAAAAAAAGGTAAGAGAAAAGTCCAGGGAGTGCCACAATTACAAACCGCAGCGCTTCCCTGACCCCAAGAGGAAGAGGAACCCAACAAATCTAAACAAACACAAACCGAACAAACGTACGAAAAGCACTAAGATTAGCTCTCTCTTCCCCAAGCGAGGTAATCGCAATCCTAAAAGGACTGAAAAACACAAGCACAAAATGACAGACGAAAGACATACAACAAATCGCCTCATATAACAAACCACAAAGCAACAAAGAGTAAGATTAACACCGGGACCACCGCCTTAGAACGGTCGGTAGAGCAAATCACCGGGGAGGGGGTGGGGTGGGGAGGAGTTTAAAGCACTTTTACAGCTAGCTAACTTCACCCTGGGTCCCGATGCTACTCTTAGTACAGAAACGCATAAAAATTCGGTTCGCATAAGGGCTACCAACTCAGTCAATGCATCAAAGCGAAAACATAAAAATCAAATTAATCACTATAATAAACAAAGACGAGTACAACATAAAAATCAAATTAATCACTGTAATAAACAAAGACGAGTACTCATGGCTAATTCTACTGTATGCCAGAGTAAATGAACACCAATAGTTGAACCACGGCGGGCCAAGCCAAAGACATATCGTCAAGCCCCAACCCACTAGTTAAAGTTTTACGAAGAGACCGTCATTGAGTCTGAGGCCCGAACCGCCGTCGTGCAATTAAAGAGTGAAGCAGAGCCATCAACAATGATTGGGTTGACAACTAGGCATGCAGTCTGCCGCATAATATCCAGGCTATAGGCAATTCTTTTATAATGGTTAATAAGTTTTCTAAATTGTTCCGAAAAGTTAGATTTACCTACAATTTCTCTAAACCTGTACACTAAGTCACCGAAAATTTCTGGTTTCGATATACCTTGTTGCAGAAGTGCTTTCAGACTGACGCTATATTTTTCTAACAAGGCACTTTGGATTTCCGATAATAACGAGCTTAACTATTTTTGATCTGCAAATCATCATGATAGCTCCTACTATGTTTCCAGTCAATAAGCCTTTCGTTTCAAAAGAAGATCGTTAGAATAGATATTCAAGATGGCCGCTTTGGCAGCCAACTTGGATTTTAGAACAGACGGATTTTAGCTATTTCAATCTACAAGTTAACTCAATACGTCCTGTCAAGATTTGAGTCAAGTAACGTTTCTGTTCAGAAGAAGTTCAAGATAGATTTTCAAGATGACTGCCATGGCAGTCTTCTTGGATTTCCGATCGGAATGATTTTAGCTATTTTTGATCTGCAAGTAACCCCTGTACTTCCTACCATCCTTGGGGTCCGTTTGGCCTTTCGGTTCAAGGTAAGAAGTTCAAAACAGATTTTCAAGATGGTTGGCCGCCAGTTTGGATTTCTGATTTTTTGTTCTACATGTATTTCTTATGAAGTTTTGAATCAATTTGCACTGGTGTGTAGGATGGGATGTTATTTAATGCAAAATGTTGACGATGCACGACACACGAAGGGCACTGGTCGATAACAATAGCTCATCATAAGCATGACCCAATAACACTAGTTTCCGATCCGGTAAGTTTGTCCATCCGGTCCAATCCTGAGATTTTACACACCGATTTTGCTCTGGCTTTTATAAACCATGTGACATATATGTCAGAATTTTGTGCGTTGGCCGGTAAGCTACGATGTTGTGTCCGGAAAATATTGGCGAAAGAAAGTAGGTTATTTTGTTGCCAACATTAATTCAGAGATACGATAAAAAATCATTTCATTTTTTATGCAGTTCAAGAAAGATAGACTAACTGAATTTTAGCAGGCTGTCAGACGCCACATTAATTATCGTATTAATACCATATATCAATTTATTAAATCTTTCTTTGATAACAAAATATTTAGTTTTGAGGAATATGGGGCCTTTCAACAGAATAGTGTTATGATAGGTAAGTAAAAGTCCATTCATATTTGTGACTATGTTAATGGCACTGGTTACACGTGGCAAATTTACCCAATTTTTATGTCTTACTTCATGCTTATTTACTTCGACACCATCCCCTTCTGCATAGGATCTCACTCTAAATGGACAGAATTTGCTTCCAGGTGGACAGAACCTTTGCATTTATAGTAGACTACATTTTCAGAAGGAAGAGTGAAACAGCTTTGATGGAGTATAATAGCTCCTTAATGATAAATCTTGTACTTTTTGTATTAAAGGCATACTACTGATGCTAACCTTACCTACGAAACTCCGTTGCGTGTGGTGCCAGATGAGTTTAGACCATATAGTATTATCGCAGATACAGGTGCTTCTAGTTCAACTGCAATGGTTTATGAAAACGAACCTTATTATAATATAGCAGTGTCCGAAAATTGACTATGTACCAAATGTGCAGTGAGTTATTCTTTACCGAGTATGTGGAGAATGGTACTTTAATGTGTGTCCAATGATTGGTTATCTATGAAGTGTACGGAAGTTGCTTCTCTACAGCGTGTCCGATGATTGATTTTCTACCAAGTGTGCGAAAAAAGGTTCTCTAACAAGTTTGCAGAGGATGATACGGTTCTGTGTGTCAAATGACTGATACTCTACCAAGTATGGGGAGAATGATTTTCTTCTAAATGTCCAGAGAAAGATATTCTACCAAGGATAAGGAGAATGATTCTCTTCCTAGTACAGCAAAACCTCAATGATTCGAACACCATAGACCCGTTTACCATGGCTAATTCAAACTCAATAATACAAATATTTAAGGATTTTTTTCTATTTTATCTTGATAATGTTTGTTGTGTGTACAAATTAGAATTGCCTCGTATGTTGTATGTACTGATTAGAAATTTCACATCGAGACGATTCTTATGAGTGCACTCAACAAACCATCACTTAATAGAAGATCCAAAAGACATCCATATATTATTCTCATTTGTGTCCTAATCCGGCGATATGATAAACAGTGGCTCAAACTACCCATATCTAGAACAAATTTTCATGGTCCCAAATAGTTTCGAGCCATTGAGGGTCGAATGTAAAAAGAGAATAATATTGTACTGTATGACCGATGTGCGGAGAAATATTCTCTAGCAAGCATGATTCTCTACTGTGTGTCCATGATTGGTTCTCTACCAAGTGTGGCGAGAATTACAGGCTTCATATTCCCTCAAAATAGACATTTTTTTTTAATCCAAGAACGGTAAAATAAATTTATATATGTAATTAATGTCATCATAAAATGTGACATCTAACAGCCTGTAAAATTTAATTAGTCTCTCGTATTTGGACTGGATGAAGATGAAATTATTTTTATCGTATCTGTGAATTAATGTTGGCAACTTTAATTCAGAGATACGTTAAAAAGATCATTACATGTTTGATCCAGTTCAAGAACGAGACACTAGCAGAAATTTTATAGACTGTCAATTGCCTGATTTTATGATCATATTAATACCATACATCATCTTTTAAAACTACATAAAGACAAAATTTCGATTGCATAACACCCTGGTGACTCTTAGCAGATTAAGGTAAGAGTTTCCTGGTGACTTAAGCCACCCTTACAGGTAGGGTCCTGATAAGGGGTAATTAGATTAGGTATTAGATAAGTTAATGTGAAGACAGAGAAACAGATAAGGTGGGTAATTTTATGATAGTTTGATATTTTTCTCTTTATTCAATAAAATATATCTGGTTTTAATTCATTAGGCAGTTCTAATGAAAACAAATCTTAACATGTTTTATGGAATTTTGTAATTATGTAATTTTGGTACGGGTGTGCGAGCCAGTATTTCAAAACCTAACCCATTCATATACCTGGCCTTTGAAAAAACGGACCCATTCATATACTTGATCATCCAAAATGTTGACCTATTCATATACTGCCCTTTGATTTTTTATACCCATTTTTTTGCTGGTTATTACACAAATATCATAGTCTATTCATGTAATACCAAGAGGATAAGCAGCCTCGAAAAATCTCTGAGCGAAAAATATGTGCATATACCAGGATGTCAGAAAAATGGGGCCTTTCACATAGGTATCCAGAAAAATCGGGCCATTCATATACTTTTTGTTGAAAAAAAGGGGCTAATCATATACCTGGCAGCGCTGAAAAAGGGGGCTATTCGGCACGCACATCCGTACTATACCATATATAGGAAGTTACCCCCCCCCCCCCCCCCCTCCGAGTTAGGAAGTTTGCTTTAGATGATTGTGGTATCCAGGTAAAATTTTCTACTTTCTCCGCATGTGATTATCCAATAGTCAGATAATAATTGCCTCGGTGAGGTGATTATAATTATTATGTCTTGCTGAGGTGATTCTAATGTGCACAACAGCAAATGTTTCATTAAAAAGGCAGATTTGGTGAATTATCATGTTATCTGGAGCTACTACCGATATAAATAGTCTAAATTGATGCTGTTGACCTATCTATGACCTGTCGTTGCGTAATCAGGTATCAATGTGCTACGTAATGCAAAATCAAATGAACGCTTGCCTCCGGAAAAAAATCGAGCAGTTTCACGGACATTACCGAATAATACCGACTCCTAATTAACTGGTACCCCGCCCGAAAATTGGAATCGCATAACGCATAAAAGAATGTTCAAATGCTAATTTAAAGAAAAAGTTGCAAACTAGAATGTGCATGTTGCATAGTACAATACAAAACTTCGAAAGGGAAAGGTTCATAATGCAAAATGCAGTTTCAACAATACAATTTGAAATTGCACACTGCACAATCGAGTTTTTACCTAAATACTGTTCCATATAGGTAGGTAAAGCAGTTTTCGAATGAAATCAGGTTAATATTGCAGATACTTTTGTGTACTATATACTTACATACTGCAGTATTTCGTTTATGTTGCAACAGCACAGTTAGCTGAATAAACGACAAACAAATGCTTGTTATATTTTGAGCCAGTCAAATCATCAAATAACCTAGTTCCCTTTATTAATTTCAATATAGCGTTTTTTTCTTTAATTAATTTTTTGTATGTATGTTTTATGTGGAACCTATATTTTATTGTTTAAAATGAAAACTGCCTGCTAAACTCTAATGCGAATGCTCAAACGGTGCTTATAACTTTGGAATTTGAAACGCCATTTCTCTTTCTAATTTTCCGTTTGGTTTTACAAAAAGGACATATTTCAAACGTTCGAGACCCAATACCCGCTTACACAGATTTTCAAAAAGTAAATCTAAAACCTTTTGACTTTAAAATCATTTTTTTTCTTTATATGCTGTGATAGGAAATAAAAATACAAAAAACAACTGTGCTACACTAAGAAATCTTTTCATATCTATAAAAAGATGCAAAAAAAAAAAAAAAAATAATAATAATAATAATAAATAAAAAAAATAATAAAAAAAAAAATAAATCAATCAATCAATCAATCAATAAAATAAAATTAAAAAAAAAAAAAAAAAAAAAAAATTATAAATAAATAAAGGTTTCTATATTCTATTTTATGATCTTTTTTCCCTCAGCATTAAATTTCATGACAATAAACGAATCATATTAGGAGTCGAGCCATAGGCTCACAATTTGTGGATTAAAAGAGCTAGCACTGAGCTAATGCGCTTATAACTTATTGTTGCCTACGAAGTATATTATCGTGGGGAGCTATATAAGTGGTGCTTACCTATATATAAGAATTAACTAAGTCTTATAACATGAGCAATCAGTGACGTCACTTTCAACTATCAATTTGTCCTCTGAGAGTAGCAGCTTGATGATTTGAACAAAATAAAACATAATATAGATGTATGCGTTGCTGTTTTTTCAACTTGGTTATAGCGAGCAGATATGGGTAACTGATTCATAAATTATTATAATTTAATACAATTATTTTTGAACACAATAACTACTTGGGTAGGTGTAAATCCAAGAAAACTATATAACTCTCGTCATAAGAAAGGAGCAGCTATAGCATATGCGAACAGCAGAGGTTCAGGCGAGGCTGCGTATCCGTACAGTAAAACCCTTTAAAAGAAATAGACCTGCGCACTAAAGGTCGATTCAGCGGAAATTCGAAAAAACCTTTTTCCCGCTAGTCGGTTCATATGAAGACGCTATTATGAGCTAGAGTAATCACTTTTTGTCCGTCGTCCGTCAGTCCGCGCACACAAATGGGCATATTGGATAGGCATCAAGTGGTTACTTTACATAGAGTTTGCTTTAGTCCGTCAGTTATACCCAACAAAAAAGAGGTTATTTTTAATAACTGTTGTGTACGTTTACATTTTTGTCGATGAAATTTAACAGTGAGTACCCAATAAGTGTCCATCTGTAGGAAAGTACGTCCGGTCGTCCGTCTGTCCATCCGTATACACTTTCAAGCGACAACTCCAAAACCATTGAAGCCGCTTGTTCCTTATTTTGTAGGAATGTTGCTTGGGTAGGGTGTTTGAAAAAAGCTAAAATTGTGGTGTCAGCCTCTTTGTTTGGTTGCAGTGGCAACAGAAATCTCCCATAGAGGAATATGGAAATTGGAAAATGGTTAAATTGCATTTTCTCTACAAGCAGTGATGTGGACCATCTTTGGCAGTTATGATCATCTGTTATCTAACCAGTTTATTTTTATGACCAGCCATAATTTTGCTATGGCAACATTAAATTTTAAAAAGTTTTTTTTTTTTTTTTTTAAACGACAACTCCTTCAAAAGCACACAAGCAGTATGACTAATTAAGTCTCCCAGTCGAAGTGGGGAGACGTACTAGTTTTGTTCTGTTTTTTTCTTCTTCTTTCCTGTTCTTCTACTTCTTTTTCGTTTTGCCCAAACTTTGTCCGGACAAGTTCTCAATAACCACCGGAAGGATTGGTCTGAAACTTGGGAATATGGCAGATATGATTATGAAGTTGTGCAATAGAGTTACAAAGGGCTCAAATTTTTAAAATGGCGGACTCAAAGGCTCCTCTGGGGCATGCAACAATCTGCCCAAATTTTGTACGGATGGGTTCTCAGTAACTACTAGACTGATTGTTTTGAACTTGGAGGTATGATAGATTTGGATATGAAGTTTTGCAAATGAGTTTCAAAGGGTCCCTGTGAGAGCATGCCCCACCCACTTCATTTCATAAAGTGCCTAATATCTTGAAACCATTTAGATCCCCAATCATATTTTTTTTTCAGTGTGTCAAATGACCTCTTCCACCAGGCTGACTGGAAATTATAGTTCATTGAAATGTATGAAGACAGAGGACGATTTTTTTCGTTTTCAAAAGATCTTTTATCGCCTCGGAAAGGCTAAGCTTACTTCATTGTAGCATTTCAAGGGTAGTGTCATTTATATGTTTGCAAATAATGTGTGATAGGAGAATGATACTAAATACAAATGGGGAACTCGGCGTATTTCGTATATGCAAGGAATCAACTCTGGACCGTCTTAGTTCACGCACACCAGGAAATCAAATCGGGTTCTATAGAATGTGTCTCCTTCTTTTTATCTGCAAGACAATTAAGGTTCCATTAGACTATTTGGCATTTTATGACCAGTGTTGACAATCGTATTGGAGAGAAACCAGAGGCGATTCGTGATCAAATCTGGGTAATATTACCTAGATATGAGCATCTCTATCTCTTAACAATACAATTGCGAGCATACAAAGCGACACTGAAATATTTAAAAAAAAATGATGAAAATTCATCAATTCTGACCTAATTGTTGTCGTTGAACAAAGTAACGAGAGCAAATTATTATTATTATTATTTTATTTATTTATTTATTTATAAGTTCCGAGGGCAATAATACCTATATATTGCTACTACTCACCCAAAAATGTTGATATAGATTCTTTTCTAGCTGTCATCTTAAAGGTCTTAATTTCAGAAAAAAAAAAGATATTTTCACTCGAATTCAGCTGCGAATAAGTTGTCTTTAAGAAACCTTTTGAATTGACCCGTTTGACCTACTTGACGATCACTAAAGCAAAGGCTGATTATACACATCGTTTATCTTAATGCGGTAGAGAACAGCTGTCAAAATGTGCACCGGTCATTACTTAGGATAGCGTGTTACTTCGTTCTTGTGCCACGGCACTCAGTGATGGTCCCTTTGTTTGTGGGAGCGGTTGCCAAACGGCCACCAGATTTAACATACTACATTTCGACAATCCGTTTTCCTAATACTACCAGTCTAATAACTACATGTAACTTATAGTTCCTTGCTAACGATGATAACGCTAAATTCTGCCTTCAAACGTACAAAGTATTAGCCTTATTCACACGGATGATTATAAATAGTGAATAAATAAACAAAACCTAAGAAACTTCAAACTTTTGAAGAAATAAGATTTTAATCATATTGAGTACAATATCGGCGGACGAATATGAATACTCCAGTAAAACGCGCCAAATCTACAGCATTGGTTTAAAAGTTAAGCCTGAGCCGCGGTCCTACTAAACATCGAATAGGACTTTCTCAAACCGAAAAGAACAGAAAAGTACCGAAAAGGACCGTATGAAGTCGCATACTCCTTTTGACACGGAAAAGAAGATTTAATATCGATTTTTTTTTTTGAAAATGCTTTATTTTTTTCACCGGTTAGTTTCATTAAAATGTTATCAATACCAAGTCACAAAATCTGCAACATGTTGAAAAATAGGACAGTGGCACATTCCTGGCTTTCTGCTCTTGGATCACATTTTATAAGTAAATTTATATACTGTTTATGTGTGGCTTTTTAGCTCCCCAGAGCAATGGTTTCCGGGGGAGCTACTAGGTTGGTGAACTCCGTCGTCCGTCGTGTCATCTGTCATTTTTTTTTTCAAACGACTTCTCATCTGAAGCTACTGGGCCGATTTCAATTGAATTTCACACGCAACCTCCAGGCAGGTGTGGTGGGGGAGGGGGGAAGTCAGTTAATACATTTGGTTTAGATTACATGACCAAGATTGCCCCTATGCCCATATATATTTGTCGGAAAAAAACAAACTTCTTCTCCAGAATCACTGGATCGATTTCCTTGAAACTATGTATGTAGCATTCGGGACTCTAGTACTACAAAATTTATAGAAATGATGACCCTGGGTTGACCGTGACCTATTGTGCGGCAAGGTCAAATATGGTCCCTTAGACTTTTGAATGGTAAATGCTGAAAAAGTGCATTGTTCTTTTCTGTTTAAATCTGTGAAATGCAGTCAATTTCAACTTTTATGAATGTTAAAGGTCAAATTCATTTAGAGATCTTTGCCAAAGGTCATTTTGGTTGAATATATTTAAATGCAAAATCTAAAAGGTTGCCTTCGGAAACAAAGAACACATTACAGATAGAAAATGGGAGTCTCGGTTTTATTGAGACTCTTCATAAGCAGTAATGCAGTTTGCAACAATGCTTTCGCCGTCTAGCGTACAGTCAGATCATCAAAATGGCCATCACGCCCTTATACAATAACAAAAAGGTTTTTTTTTTTCTTTAAAATCACTGCGCTGATTGCCTTGAAACTAGGCATGTAGCATCTGGGACTATTACTACAAAGTGTATATAAATAATGACCCTGAATTGACACTGACCTAGTTTTCGACAAGGCCTCCATGCCCATGTATTCTCGTCGTAAAAATCTAACAGATCTTCTTCACCAGAACCACTGGACCGATTGCCTCAAAACTAGGTATATAACATTTGGGACTCAAGTACTACACAGTTTCTAAAAATGATGATCTCGGGTTGACTTGACGTATTTGCGGCAAGGTCAATTGGGTCCCTTATACTTCGGAATTAGAAAAGATGAAATAGTGCATTTTTCTGTTGCTTTTAGTCTGTGATATGGTATTGTAGTCAGTTTCAACCCCTATAATGCCACAGGTCACTTTAGTTGAACAGATTTAAACAAATATCTAAAAGGTTGCCTTTGGAAACAAAGAACACGTTACGGATAGAAAATAGGAGTCTCGGTTTTATTGAAATTCTTCATGAGCAGTAATGAAGTTTGCAACACTGTTTAAGTCCCTCTAGCGCGCAGTCAGATTATCAAAATGGCCGCCATGTCCTTAGAAAATAAAACTCAAACTGTTTATTTCGTCTACAGAATCACTGCGCTGATTGCCTTGAAAATAGGCATGTGGCAACTTGGACTCTAATACTGCAACGTTTATATAAATGATTACTCTGAGTTGACTTTGACCTATTTTTTTCACCAAGATCAACTTTGGTCCCATAAGGCTTTGAATGAGAAAAGCTGAAATAGTGCATTTTTATCTTTTGCTATTATAGTCTGCGATATGACAATGAAGTCAAATTCAACCCCAAGACTGCTAAAGATCAAGGTCATTTAGTGACATTCGCCTTCGGTTTAAAGTCATTTTTCTTAGAAAGAAAATTAGGCTAATTAAAATTATATTTCATGTGAAGCCTTTGTGGGGTAGGAAAATGAAATTATATTTAAAGGTCAAGCTCAGATGACCAAGATGACCTCAATCCGTATATATAGTAAAACCCAGCACCGTCGATTGCCTTCGAGCTAGGTATGGATTATCTTGGACGCAATTACTAATTAATTTATAAAAATAATTACCCTGGATTGACATAAACCTATTTTACAGCAAGGTCGAATCTCTTCTTTCAGGCATATAACGGTTAGAACTGAAATAGTGCATTTTCTGTTGCTGTTATAGCCTGTTATAAGGAAATGCAATCAACTGCAAACTCTGTAAATGCTAAAGATCAAGGTTTTTAATAACGTTGGCCAAAAGTCACTTGGATTGAATATTTTAAAGTTATTTTTCTTAGAAACGACTTGACTAATTAAATTTATATTTAATATGATGCCTATGTGGGATGAGAGAATGAAATTAAATTCAAATGGTCGAGGTCATATGACCAAGATGGGCGCCACACCCATTAGCGACAGAAATATTACATAGCTCGTTTTGTTTAAATTTTCTAAAGGCTTATATCCTTGCAACCCTGAAATGAATAATGTTTTAATTTAGGGTGCTTAAGAACATTAAGTTCTAAAATGTTCAGCTGTTTCTACCCAAATAAATGTTAGATACTGTTCGCAACATGTGTATAGTAATATTTTACTTTGCTTTCCTGATGACCAAGTACCGGCCAGACGTGTTTTCGTGTTCCATCTTCTTGAAACTGAATGTTTTCAGTTTTTTACACGAAAGTTGATGTCTACCCAAGTATATTTTAATAGTCGAATTCCTTTAGAAAATGTGATCTTGATAGATTCAAAAGAAACAAAAACCTTTCCTTTCTCTAGTCTTATGTTAAGTTTGAGCTACCTTTTGGCATTGTATAATGATATTAAAAACAGAAACAAGTTAAGTATTAGCACTATGTGGGAAAATACCATTACTAAACCTATCGGGATGAAATTTAAAATCAGCAGGATTACATTTTGGAGAACAATATTATCATACTTAACAGCATTAGCGCATCTTGGCATTGCCCAGTTCAAACTTGACCACTTATGCTATTGTATGGACAAACAGTATTCAGATAGGTGGGGGCGGGGTTATGACTACAAATGATCGATTACTTCACATCGGAAACAAAATGACCAAAAAAGTTAATATCACATGACGGTCTCAGGACCTTATGATTTTGTTCAATTTCAGCGTAAATCCAAATCAGTTCTAGAGGCCTATAAAATTTTAGGCAACCGCATCCATCAGCATTCTCAGGGCTTTGATCCTAAAATTTTAACTAGTCCATTTGGTCTTACCACGTATGATTTGTCTAAAAGCTGCTTGAAGAGTTGCATTCGTTATGCGACGTCTGATCAGGATCTACACTGTTTGCGCAGGCATGTCCTAAAATGTGAACAAGTATATGTTTAATACCACCTGCGACTTGTCTAAAAACTGCTTGGTTTGTGGCAAACAGTATAAACCGAGGTCAGACGCCACGTCTGATCTTGGTCTACGTTTGCTTAGGCCTGTCTTCCCAACACTTAGAATAAATATGATACTGAACAAAATCTATGAAAACGGAAGCCGAAGATCTTAATCAGACGGTACTGTTTGTATATGGTGTAAGTGCCGTTTTCCTACGTTACTCGTTGTGAGAGAACGTACCTTCTGACATGTGCGCCAAACAAAGACTCAAATCCGCGCAGTCTGATCAGAGTCTTCGATATCTGCATGAAGGAACTTTGCATCCTTGACTATTCAAAACGCGGCAAGTCGAGATTCAAATCGGACTCTAGGAATGCAAAACATAGGAATTGCAAGCAACTAGTGTGACTCCAGAAACATTTCAACCCGCAACATGAGAACGTATTTTCTGACATGCGCGTCGACTGAAGACTCAAATCAGCCTGTACATCCTCGCAGTTGGATCAGTCATCGTTGTCTGCTTTAGGAAGCTGCATTTTTGGCCATACCAAATGCGCCCAGTGAAGATTCTGATCAGACTGCGCGAATGCGCAGTCTGATCTGAATCTTCACTGGGCGCACATATCCGACGGTACGTCTTCTGACGTTGCGGTTCATTTGTTTGTAATGTTTATGTCGGCACTTTAACTGAAAGGACCCTATCTGCAATATGTCCTAAGTGATAAGATCTCCAGGAATGCTAAACGTGAGTACTACAAACGACTTGTGACTCAAGAAGCATAATTGTCTGGCATAATGACTTACCCGATAATGTTGCCCTCTAAAATCACACAGAATACCATGTTCTAACTGAGCAGTATGGCAGACAAGCCTGAACTTAGAATATAGACACAGATCAGAACGCGGCGTTCGATCAGGGTCTACACTGTTCGTCCTTTATCCAAACGTTAAGACAAATTTACAGATAATATAAAAATGGACATGTTTAAAGTTTAGAACAAATACAGTAAGATGTTAAAGCGTTAGGTATGATTTGATTACAGGAGTCTGGCGACCCACACATTTTCTGGAAACCTCGTTGCACTTTCAGATATATGCTTTTGACGGTCTATATTCCCGCTTTTTCTGCGAAGTCGTATTATTGATTGAGTTTATGATTTACGGCCTAGTCAACCCATTAGGGTCATATCGAGCCGATCTGTTTACCAAACAACAATTTTTCCTTGGCATTCCGACGGAACAGTAAATAGTGCAGACCCTGATAAAACTACTCCTTCTAGTTTGACCCGGCTATACATACTGTTTGATCGGTACACAATTTGAATTAAAGCTTTTTTTTTTTTTTTTTTTTTTTTTTGAATAGTAGGTAAGCTAATTCAAAGCTGAAATTCGACCTTCTTTCTGGCATCTAGCATAATCAAAATTTATGACCTTAATATTCGTATCATTTTCCCAGTCTGGCCTCTGCAGATACTTCTTTAAAGTGTGTCCTTATATTAGGTGGATATTTTACTTTAAGTTTTACTAGTAATTCGGAAAAATCTAAGTACATTGCAGTGTGGTAATTATTTATCTCTAGTTTTCTGTGAGGCCATCTCGTAATCGACTGAACTTTATTTAAAGGTAGCTAAAGATGTGCTTAAAAGGTCTTGTCAAAGGCTGTGTCTGCTAAGATTATTTTATGCTCTACACGGTGCACAGTAAAACAAATTTAAATGTAAATAAAACTTTTTCAAATAATCAATGAAAATGCATAGTTTGCAAATGAATAGTATTGCTTGCAACGTATTTTCAATATTCTGTTAAGTATTTATAAAGTCTATTTCATCTTTTATTTGCGTCAATATGTTGCTATTTACGCCCTACTCAAACTGAGTCTTTACCACTCTCTGGACAGATACAGCAGACGACAAATTGATGATACATTGCTTACTTTTTCCCAGAAAATAGGCTTTGACATTTCATGCAAATTGTCTTCTAAGGAGATAATTTGCTTAAAATGTTAAGGACTATTTTCTGGAAAAAAATACGAAAATGTTTCAAAATGTCGTCAGCTGAAAATTTTATTCAGCATGCTAAGCGTTAAAGGATTTTTGAAGTAAAATGCAACCCATCAAATATCTTTTTTAATACTTATCTTTAAACTCACACTATTGCTGGCTACATTTAAAAGAAACAATATATAAAAGCGGCACAGGAGAGATTCTCATGCACAGTTAAAAAAAAATATAGGCCAAGATCGCCACGATCGCCCTGGAATTAAAGGAGGCGACATTATGAAACAACCACGAAAGACTGGTGATGACTTCCATGTTCTTGTTTATGTTGAGGTATAACGACCCAGTCAACTCATTAGGGTCATGTCCAGCGCGGTCAGTTTATCTAACCCCATTTTGTTCCTGTGTAGGCTTAGTTCTCTAAGCGGTTAACCAGGACTTGTGCATAATCTCTAGCCAAGAAACTGACAACTGCCCTTCTTGAATCAGCAGAAGGGAGAGAATACCCGTAGAGAATATTTCAAGAACAATCACCACGAAAGAATGTTGGACCCGGAGGGAATCGAACCCGCGACCTCCTGTCACCAGTCGAACGCACATCTTGCTGAGCCACCGAGGCAGGCTACTTCACTGTTCTCACTTCCTACTTCTTCCTCGCAAGTTTTCACTTCTTAGATCATAGTTTTCATTCGCAAGAGGAAGTGCAAAACGAGAAGTCAGAAGTAGGAAAAAGGAAGTCAGGAGTAGGAACTCAGCAGTAGGGAGTCAGAAGTAGTACATTGTAAGTGAAAAGTGAGAAGCAAGACACAAGAAGAGGAACATCAGATGTAAAACGTAAGAAGAAATTAGCTGTGTTTCCGCTAACCCGACCGACCCTGTTATATAAAAGTGTGGTTTAAGGGGGTCACAATTATATGGGTATGTTTTCGTGATGTAAAATGCTATATTCAACATTTGATCACCATACTGAATTATTCTTACTTTGTACCGATTCTTAGTTTGCTCAGAGACAATTCCGAAATTGTCTTGCGCAAGGTAAGAATTCCTACTTCGCGCAGCAAATAGAGGACAGTTTGTGCGGGACAATTCCAGAACAAGCTAATTCCTATAGGGATTGCCAAACGTTGACGCCCAGTAAGCATTCTTTATAAATCTATAGCGGGCCGTTATCGGCCCGTCAGGGTAGCTGACGGGCCGATAACGACCCGCTATAGATTTATAAAGAATGCTGGCTGGGCGTCTTCGATAAACAACTTCTAACGTTGACGTATTCCTGTTGAGACGTAAACATCAGTAAACATTACACGCTGAATGCGATAACACAAAACGGCTGAAAACGCGATGGCAGCATTGTTAATTTTGCATACACGTAACGTGTCAGTGTTTCTTTGTCAGACAGTGTAGCTTTCAATCAACCAGTGTTACTATCAAACAGACCTACAACACATGTTCAATGGCGGTTCGCTGCAGCGATTTTATCACTCTTTTCAACTTTACGGTCAAAACATCCGTTTTATAACAAATGCCTTCAACAGATAGACCATATAAATTACAGGTATTTTCCGGAATAGTATTTTTTTTTCAATTGAAATTGATAATGATCATGTTTATAATGAAATTAATAAAGATCATAATTACAATAATTAAATTAATAACAATAACAAGTCCAAGCAATGGTCACCCTTGTAAACCCCACTTTATTTAGTGAAATGTAGGGTTTACCCGAGTAGAGATAATTTTCGTTTTATGCCTGTTTCAAAACATAGATTGGCGGTACTTGTAGAACCGCCTCGGTGAGACAGTTCTAACGAGCACACACATTCTATATATGTTTTGAGCCGAAATAACACAACTATCACATTTTTTTTTATCGGAAACATGCCACTTCTAGAGCCAAGCAATTTTGCCGGCTATTTTATAGGAATGTTTACACAATGGACCGTCCCGGGGCGGCTATTCTCTTGCAGTTTCTCGTAAGTTTGTCGGTTTGGTACTATTAGTACACTCGCAACTTCTATTGTGTGTGTACCGTCGTGTCATCTTATTTTCTTTGGTGGCTTGGGATGTTTGTGGTCTTTGTGGCTTTTCTGAGTAACCCTTTCTCACTATTCTGAACGTTGATCTTATTTTGCCTCATCACGTGAACAAGCCCGTGCAATGAAGACCTTGTAAACTCCATTTTATATAGAGAAAAGTGGGTTTTACTGGGTATATATTTTTTTCATATTTCTGTTCCAAAATATAAATTATGGGTACTCTTTAGAACCGTCTCATTGAGACGGTTCTAACGAGCACCCACAAGCTATATTTTTAGCAGAAATAAGAAAATTATCACAAAATATCATCTGAAAAAAAAAAAAAAAAAAAAAAAAAACGTTTTAGAGCCCTAAAATATTGCCTTATTATTCAAATGAATAGTTTGGCTAATAACGAACAGTGTAGCAATGTCATACTCAGCTGACGAATAGTCGTGGAGAGTTATCAAATATAACAGACCATGACATAAACTGACAATTTTTCTCCTTTGGAAACAAATATATACACGCTCTCTCTCTCACTGTCTCTCACTGTCTCTCATAGTACTCTTTCTATCTCATTTCACTCCTTCCTATACTACTCTCTATCCTCTACTCTTTCCATCTTTCTACTCTCTATCTCATCCTTATCTGTTCTATCACTACTCGCTCTATTCTCTCTCACTACTCCTTTCTCTCACTTTCTTCTTCACTTTCTTAAAAAGTTTAAAAAGCTCTCTCTCTCTCTCTCTCTCTCTCTCTCTCTCTCTCTCTCTCTCATGCTCTGTCAATATGTCCCTCTATCCTCTTCATCACTCATCAGTATCTCATTACTGTCTAGTCTCTCTCTCTTCTGTTCTCGTTTTCTCTTACTACTTTTTTACTACCACTCAACTACTATTAAATATTTTGATCCAAAGTTTTCAACGAAAAAAATATATATAAACGTTACGTTCATAAATGCTAAAACAGCGTTTTTCGCGTTTCTTGTTTTTTAACTCACTCTTCCCCATACATGTCTGTGGAAAAGTTTAAAAAGCTAGACCGACGACGATATTTTCATTTTCGTCCCATGTCTGTCCGATCTTCTGCAACGGCTCCGAATCGCAAAATAAGAATTTGCTTTGGCAGAATTAGATATTTTGACGAGTTTGGTACACCCCTTCGAGACACATATGACAGTGCATACATCACTAAACAAAATAAAGGGGGAGACAAAATTAATGCAAAACTTTGACACACGTGTTAATTAACGTGCGAATGGACGGACGGATAGGGGAAAGGAAGGAAAGACGAAAATTATATTACCGTAGACATGATACGCACCCCAAGGTTATAACAAAATTAGTTTCTTGTTCACTATAAAAGTATTGCCTTATCATAGGAATGAACTTCATTTTCAAAGTATTGATTAGTAAATTCCGGTGCTTTTCTTATATAACAAACACAGAGTATGTTAAGTTTGTGAGCGATAACATCAATATACATATATTCCTTTGAAAACATGGGTTTATTGACCTGCAGTAGAAATGTCCAATATAATTAATGCTTAGTGGATTAATCGGAATGTAATTTTAAGTTAGCTCTTGCACTAAATAGTTCAAAACGTCAGTGAATCCATGAGAGTCACTCCTCACAACAGACGTGTCCAGTCCTACATCTCGGATGTACGCCCTTGGTGCACCTTGTACACATAGTTCTAGAGTTGTGTCGCCGACCGCCCTGCCTGTTACTACATATTGTGCAATCCTTGACCTTTTCTTCTGCAATTATGAAAGAAAAGTATACTTAGGTATTTTAAAAACGCACCATTTTACATCGACTGTTTCCTAGTTGCATGAAATTGGCTAAAAATAATGAATGCGACATTTCGATGTGTAGCCGTACGACATTTGAATGTGTAGCCGCACGACATTCGGCATTCAAGCCACACATCATTTGACATACGACAGTCAAATGTTGAGTCATACGACATTCGACAATCGATTGTCGAGCCGCACGACATATGACACTCGACATTCGAATGTCGTGGGCATGATATTCGACATTTGAATCTCGACATTCGAATCTCGTGGCGCAGGACATTCAAAATGGACATTTGTTGTCAAAATATCTGCTTCATTTTTGGTATATAGTCTGCACTTTCAAACGGCATACGAATTCTTTCGGTAACTTAAACCTAAAATTATGAGTTTTCTACATCCGTAAGTCTTAGAACCCCTTTATTCTGATGAGTCACATGAAGAATATGATTGGGGTGGAATCAAGTAGTTGGTCGCATCGATACGCAGAAGGCCGCGTCAGAAGATATGGTGCGGCAGTATGGTTATGTAATGCAAGAAGCTCAATGATCCTGGGTAGCTTCCGTGTCGCAGAATTAGACGCCTTTCTGTAAACAAATAAGACATGGGTCTATCTTAAATTGCCTAACTGAGCCAAATAGTTATTAGTTAGTCTTTTAAGACCGTTTTGCCCTCACTAGACTGTATACATGTTGCTTACTTTAAAAGGTCGCTCCTAGTGGACAGCAGTTTGAGCTAAATTCCAGTAATTTGTTTTAAATCATTGTTTACTTTTGCCCTATTCAATCCCAAACCCAGTATAAACACATTCTTATACCGCATGTAACCAACTTACCTAGAATAAATGCCAGAGCGATTATTGGCTGTCGCCGTCCGCGGTTGCCATTTGGCTGTCTTTGTCTTTGTCTGAGATGCTCCTATGCAAGCTCCGGAACCACATCCTTACAGAACCGTAGTCTAGATTTCATCGGTACATCTGATGTATTCTGTGTACAAAGGATGTATGAATTCAACAAAACTCAATAAATAAGGTGGATAAGGACTTTTCCATACATTTATCGTCTTTCTTTTGGTTTCGTAGAAATAAATCATCATGTCAGCCCCAACTACACCTCCCATATACTGGTTGTAAATCTCGACTGCTTTTGCTGGTCACTGGCTGCATTACAGTAAGTTGACAATAATCTTACCGCTTTTCTTGATCCTTCAGCGTTTTTATAAGCAATTAGAAGAATTCTTCCTTGCCGCAGATAATATGAATCACCTGCTTGAACTGTATGATACTTGATGGACCTTGGAAGGGGTCTATTGGTTCTTAAGGTTCCTGTAAGATACGTATGTTTATCCAATTGTTTTCTTGCCAGATTAATGATTGTAAAGAAAGTATCAGTAACTATATGGTAGAATTTGTTCAGCAATTCGCATAGGTTGAGCAATTTCATCATAACTTGTGCCCTGCGATTCTCCTGCAGGTGTAGGTTGAAAACATCGCCGTAAATAACACTCCATATGAAGAATGTACTCAGCTGCACACTCAACGAGAACCAAAAATTTACACCATACTTCGCAACATTCATTGGCATGTATTGTAACATTGCCGTCCTTCCCCTGTTTGCAATGAGCGTCTGATCAGTGGACAGATCTCTTCTCTGATCAGTAGACAGATCTCTTCTAGGTTTGTAGTGGTATTTAAATAGCCTGTATATAAAACGAAGGAATGCTTTGAATTTTCGATCTGGCCTGAAATAAGAAAACGAGAGGAACATGATGGTATTATACCATACATAGGTTCCTTCTGACCAGGGATTATAAATATTTTCAGTAGTCAATAAATCAGATGTAAAAATTTTAGAATTCTTTCAGGAGTTTATGCCATTACTTATTATTTAAACGTTTCAGAAAAGTCACAAGAATGTCAAATCTGTCAACAGTCCCATAGGCTGTATTTCAAAATCGTCCGATAATTTATTATTTTACTTTAAGTTAATAATTGTAAGGTTCCGATAAATTAAAATAAAACTGAAGGCACTTTGCTTGTCACAATTTTGTTTTTGTACAAGCTAGGGTACTTGAGCTTATCCAGTTCTTGAGCTTACTGCCATTGATGTATTTGAAAAACTCTCAGTCCCAGTTCTAAGGTAAACTGCCCTTGAAATCAAGTGACTCTAAGGAGCACGACTCACTTAGTACATAGGCTAATCCTTATCCGGTGCCAGGCGGAATGTACCCAAAACGAATTGGTCGTTACCAACACAGAGACAGTTACAGCTTTGACAGGATCAAACCCAAAGAATGGCAAGATACAAGTTTTTTTTTTATTGACTGAGGCCAAGTCGAGGACAAAATTTCATGTTTTCACAATTTTGGCCTCGGTAAATGATAACTGGCATGTGGCAAGCTGTATGGCTAGATCTTAGGTATCTTACACGTATAGGTCCATAATAACAGCCAGTTTTGCTAAATGACCACGAACAACAGGCTGACTCACATTGTGTTTATTTTGCACACACTCCGAAATTCGGCCTTGTATCGGCCGACCTCACTCGGGTCGTGCAATGACTGCAGTGACATAAGTATGAATGCATTTTCTTTTCAGTTTTTTCTCATTGTAAGTCAAAAGCAACTTCGAGTTGCTACAGAAACCAAAGATAAATCCGGATTCGATGACCTCACTACTCCACCACAACCCCAAACTCCCACCTCCACCCCTTCCACCCCACTCCCCCTAAAAAAAAAAAATAAAAATAAAAAAAAAAATAAAATAAAAAATAAAATATAAATAAAATAAAATAAATAAAAACTTTAATTCCCCACTCTAAACATCTGGTCCGACGGCCAAGTTACTTTGGAGAAGTTGTCGTCTGGAAGTGTTAGTACAGCCTGTAAAACGGAGTAGGGTGGGGTAACTGGTTTAACAATTTTGGCCTCGGCTTAGCCTCGGTAAATGTAAACTAGCATTTGAAAAGCTATTTGGCTATATCTAATCGGTATCTGTCCCTATCCAAAATTTAATCAGCATATCCTGTGCGTTCAAAAATTACAACCTAGTACGTAGCCTAGTATGCAAAAATTACAACCAGTTTCACTAACAACGAACGGAAAGACCCACATGGTCATAATTCCGTCGGATCGTACTATCTGAAAATGTCATCTAGTGCTCTACAGTGGCGAGGTCTCATGCAGTGTCTACGATGCTTGTCTACGATGCTTTTATTGATGGCTTGAAATGGTTTAGATTTATTATTATTATCATTAATATTATTATTATTATTTTTGTGTGTGTGAGGGTATACTTTTCCCACTATTTGTGTAGGATTTGCAGAAGTATCTACATTTAGATGATGATACTTTTTGCGGCTTTCCGAGTACATTTACATATATGCGCATATATTATTAAGTATTTCTTATTCCCTTATTTGTGCTGTG
>CAXHKG010000190.1:0-63620 GCA_964016985.1 Anodontia alba
TTTAAATTTTTAGCTCCAATCTGTACAGTTTCATTGAATATCATATGAATTTACAGTCGAACTTTTCATCACGAAAACATACCTATATAATTTTGACCCCCTTAAACCCCACTTTTATATAGCAAAACTGGGGTTTAAAGGGGTAGATAGTATTTTCTTATTTCTGCTCAAAAACATAGAGTGTGGTACTCGTTAGAACCGCCTTCGCGTGGCGGTTCTAACGAGTACCCACAATCTATGTTTTGAGCAGAAATATGAAAAATATCAGAATTTTTTATCTGAAAATTTTCATTTTTTGGTGGTGAAAATTTTCAATATATTTGAATAGGCGTGTTTTCGTAATGTATAGCTCGAACACCGATGTCTCGTTTACAATGGCTGTTCGAATTTGTTTTTAGTCCCTCCGAATATTTTTTCATAAATTTGTATGTTGTGTATACTCATTAGGATCGCCTCATCGAGGCGGTTGTAGTGAGTACACTCAACAAACCATTATTGTCCAGAAGTTCGAAGAACAACACTTCCCCAAATTATCACCATTCATCACCTTTCGGTTCAGGTTCAAACAAGATACAGTGAAACCTCGATGACTCGAACATCGATTGCTCGTTTATCCTGGATGAGTCGAATTCGTTTTTTGAGTCCCTACGAAATTCATCCAGTAACTCAAGAAAACAAATATTTATGAAAATTGTCTTATATTATCATAAAATTGTATGTTGTGTGTACTCATTAGAATAGCCTCATCGAGGCGATTCTAATGAGTACACCAAACATTGAATTATTATGTATAGCTACTGAATGAACGTTTAGGGACTTGGGGTCTCTAAAACGAATTCGAATTAGCCAAGGTAAATGAGCCATTGGTGTTCGAGTCATTGACGTTTTTACTGCGAAGAGTCTTACGCATGGATTTACACTTTAGTATACAGGGATTGGGTGGTTGACAGCATCCAAACAGCATGACCCTGCACCAATCTGTGCCCAGTGTACATTTCTTCAAGTGAAATCTAACTAACCACATGTTAAGATTTGCGTTGGGGCGTGGGTCAACTGACAAATCGTCACCTTACCGCAAAACGTCAATTACTCCTTACATTATTTATTGGAGTTTTTTGACTTTTGCGCTAAGATGACGAAGTCAGTGGCGAAGCCAAATTTTCGTATTTCTTCCAAAATAGGGGCTACTCTTAAAGGTAAGAATTTGTTCCCCGGGGTGGGGGGAGCAAATTCTTTTCTTAAAGGGTAGCCCCTATGAAAAAGGAAGAAATGTTCGGTGATCTCGCTTTATTGCAAATATTTTCACTTACGCAAATGTGTGTATATATATATACAGTCGAACCTCATTATCTCGAACTCGCTTATTTCGAATTACCGCTTATCTCGAAGTGAAAATCTGGTCCTTGTTTTAACAAGAAACTATGACAACAGGTTACAAAATAATGTGGAAAAGAGGAGAAATTGCTCCTAAGGAGAGAAATTTCTCCTCTTTTCCACATTATTTTATATATATATTTCTAACTTCAGGAGTCAATTACATATTCATTTGTTAAATGTGGTTGTTCAATTCATTGTTTTCCTTACTCTCTCAACTCTGATATGTCGAGGTACGGATATCTCGAAGTATTTCAATGAGTCCCTTGGAATTCGAGATAACGAGAGTCGACTGTATATATATATATATATATATATATATATATATATATATATATATATATATATATATATATATATATATATATATATATATATATATATATATATATATATATATATATATATATATATATATAAACACCGTATCTCTCATTACGCACATGACGACGTAAATATATATATCATATATGTTTGTTTTTTTGTTTTTTTTTTTCAGATTGTTCGACTTATGGCAATACTTTCGAAGAATACACCAACATGTATATGAAAGGGCTGAATCTTCAACTCAGAGAAGGCGTTTCTTATGGCTACTGTGAGACCCACTGTAGCACTGCTCTAAGTTCTGAATGCCGCACATTCGAACGGGAGTTCAGCAACTGTTGGTTCTCACGTGCGACACCGCTGACACACCCCGGCAGTTATTTACCGTGGAATGGGTGTAATTTGTACGTGAGAAACTGCGAATAAGCTCGTTCCTTTAAATGTACGAGGGTCCTGCAAAAAAGTTTTGTCACTGGGTTCGGATTACTTCAGTGATACGTTTTATCAAACATTTTTTATTACAAACTTTCAAGGTATTCCCCCTTTACTGAAACACATTTTTTGTAACCTTTTTCTTCTTTTGGTATCTGTTGAAGACACTGATAGATAGTGCTGTCAAGAGAACTTCTAGACGTATACTTATTTTCAGAAAGCATTTTCTTAAGCCTTGGAAATAAAAAGAAGTCACGGAGACTTAGGTCAGATGAATAAGGTGGATGGTTTAAAACTTTCACCTTTTTACAAAAGCCAAAAAAGACTTTTAACAACCTCACACTTATGAGAGGAGGCGTTGCCACGTAAAAGGAGGACTCCTGACCATCCTTTGCTTGGTCGTTTCTTATTGTAACAAGTAAATTGGTCAGTGCATATGACTGCATCTATTTCAATTTGTAATAACTCGGTCAGTTGGAAAGCAATTTGCACGAAATAAGGAGTATCATTAGGTGTTCAACACACCATTCAAGTACAGTGAAGCATTTTAAAATATACCTGGGATAAAACTAAGGAAGCGTATTAGTGACAGAACTATTTGCACGACGCTCGTACCACTTATTATGAAGGAGTGCAGTCAAACATGTTTAACGCATGCGCATAAGGAAAAGTGTAAAAAAAAAGTAGTTGCTGAAGAAGGATACTTGCTTAATACAGCTGAATTTACACTTATTTGCTTTGATAGGATCTACAAGACATTACGAAAACAAGCCTTTTCAAATATATTGAAAATTTTACCATCAATAAATGAAAAGTTTCGGATAAAAAATTCTGATATTTTTTCATATTTCCGCTCAAAATATAGATTGTGGGTACTCGTTAGAACTACCTCAGCAAGCCGGTTCTAACGAGTACCCGCAATATATATTTTGAGTAGCAATAAGGAAAGTTCTCCTGTAAACCCCAGTTTTACTATATAAAATAGGGGTTTAAGAGGGGTCAACATTATATAGGCAAGTTTTCGTGATGAACTGGCCTTTAAATACAGGCGATTGCTTGTATAAGTGGCCTTAAAGGGAGGTTTGACTGTGGCTGATGAAATTTTGGAATATGTTTTCTTATTCTTTCATCAAAAACATTTGTTGTGGGAGACGTTTTTATTGATTACTCTTAACGTATGTTTTTTATGTAGAACTGGAGGAAATTATTCCAGAATTGTCACCTTATATGATGATTCTGGGACATTAAGAAAAAATGCCTATTCAAATATACTTAAACTTTTACCACCACAAATGAAAATTTTCATATAAAAAAATCTGATTTTCTTCGTATTTCTGCTCAAAACATAGATTGTGGGTACCCGTTCGAAACCGCCTTGGCGAGGCGGTTCTTACAAGTACATGTACCCACGATCTATTTTATTGAGCAGAAATAATAAAAATAATACATACCCCTGTAAACCCATGTATTCGTGATGTATTGTTTTTTCTTATCATTTCTAACGTATTTTGTGGAGAACTTGAGAAAATAATCCCAGAATGATCATCAAATTTTATCATACTTCTGGATTTTTTTTTCTTATTTATATTAAAATAATTATTGTGCGTACTCATTAGAAGCGCCTCGGTGACGTACCTCTAAAATATACAATATATGTTTTTATGGAGAACTGAAGAAAATTGTCCCAGACTTGTCACCAAATCATATGCCAATTCAGAGATATTTTCCTCTTATGTCTTAGTTATACCATGGTTCGTGCGTATGTACGATGCGATAATGCACGAGCGTGAGCGAGTGCATTATCGCACGTACATGCGCAGAACCATGGTATAACTGATTTATCACATTTGCATGCATATAGACCATCTACATCGCGAGATATTTCATGCTGAATGTTGGGAATTTAGACCACTATGTGATAATTCTTATTATTGCATAAAAAGCAGTGTCGCACGTTATTAACAGCCGTGCATTAACCGGCGAAAAGCTGTGTATTAACAAGACAATTCACGCGCTGTTAATGCACGGCTACTCCACTTTCAATATGCTCGTACCGGGGCCACAGATTTGCTGCCGTTACGAAATGTGTACTGCCCAGCCCTAGAACGAGCATAGTCCGTGGAAATTGCGTTCGCGAGACATCGGTGAAAAGGCGAAACAAAATAGTGCAAGAAATAACGCGAAATGTAGCAATTAATTTCAGTTTTTATGCAATAATAGCGATCGAACATGGTTTTTTCAATGCATTAACATTCGCCAGGCCTCGGTTTTCAACACCTCCGGAGGGACCTGGTGAATGTTAATGCATGAAAAACCATGTTTGATCACTATATTAAAATATCTATTGTGGGTACTTATTAGTGTAGAAATGCCTCAGTGCGACGGCGCTTCTGCTGAATGCCCTAAACATACATTTCGATAATTAACTTGAAAGAATTATCATAGAATCAGGTAAATCTGGCATAATGTTCTTCTCAAACTATACGCTATGGTTACTCGTTAGAAGCACCTCAGTGGTTTGCTTCTGTGAATAGCCACATTACAATTTGTTTATGGAGAACATGAGCAAATGATCACAGACGTATTCACAAATTTGATAATATTTCAAGAATGTGTTTTTATACCTCCCGCATATGAAGAATTGTGTGTGTTCAGGGGGAGGAGGGGAGGGGGGGGGGGGGGGTGGGTGGAGGGGTGTATACAATTTCCAGTTTGTCCGTCATTCCAACTTCATTTTCGCCCAATACATTGTGTATCTTGAGAACGAACTGCTGGAATTGCTAAATTTTGCATATGCATTAGCGTTACCCAAATATACATTTGGATTGTTGCGCGTCAATATATTTTCGCAAATTTACAACAGAGTTACGGCCCTTGGTTGCTGTCTAAATTTCATTACCGCTCAATTTCTTCTGAACGAATTGACTGAATTGGATAAAATTTTACATATGCATTGACCGCAGCAAGAGCTGCGCGTCAAGTTTTATAAATTTACAACAGACTTGATTATCGTCAGAATTTCGTTTCCGCTCAAAATCTTGAGAACGAATTGATAGAATTAGACCAAGGTTTGCATACGGGTATGCACTGACGTCGATAAAAAATTTGCGTCAGTTTTTGCAAATTTACAATAGAGTTATGGCCATTCATCATTGTCAAGATTTTGTTTCCGCTCAATATCTTAAAACAAGTTGATGGAATTTTTATCAAATTTCGCATATGCATTGACATATACCAATTCAGGTTGGGCTTGTAATCTGTCAGTCATTGCAAATTTACAAAACATTTATGGCCATTGATTACCGTTAGAATTTTGTTTCCGTTCAAATCTTAATACGAATCGATGGAATTATACTACCAGATTTTACATGCACTAAGTTGTAAATTTGCGAAATTTGACGCGTAACAATCCCAGCGTACATGTAGATCTGGTCAATGTGAATGGATTGTCAAAAGTTCGTTTCCACTTAAAATTTTCTGAACTGTGGCTGTGCAAACTAGTTTGGGGCTTCGTCATTCATATATGCCTTGAGGGCCTTTTGGCAGCCGGCGGCCCACATCACGAAAACACGCCCGTTCAAATATCTTGAAAATTTCTCTACCAAAAAACTGAAGTTTTCAGATAAAAATCTGATATTTTTTCATATTTCTGATCAAAACATAGATTGTGGTTACTCGTTTGAACCGCCTCGCTGAGGCGGTTCCAACGAGTACCCACAATCTATGTTTTGAGCAGAAATAAGAAAAAATATCGGAGTTTTTTTATCTGAAAACTTTCAGTTTTTGGTCCTGAATTTATAAATATATTTGAATAGGCTTGTTTTCGTAATGATTGGTTTTGTCATGAGGTCTTTAAACTCGAGTTTTACTTTTATAAAAGTGGGGTTTAAAGAGGTATATTTTCGTGATGACTGTTAGTCCCCTCTTGGAATTTGACTACATGTGTGTAGCTTAATTTTCCTATCGGGGAGATAGGTACACCAAAGGGGGGTATACCAAAGGGTTATAAGATAAAAATAAAACTACAAGTATTAGTTTTCACTAAAGGCTTGGTCTATTGTATGCTAAGCGTAGACCAAGCTCTCTTTTGTGAAAGTCAATACTTGGTTATATTAATGTAGACAATAACGAAAATCATCTCTAGAACAAATTTCCATGGTCTCAAAGATGTTCGAGTTATTGAGGTTCGACTGTATAAACACAAATGGCATGAGTCAGTCCTTGAATGCTATAAATGATTATATAACAGGATATTTATGTGAGTTTCTTCAGAGAAAGCGCCATGCAAATAAAAAAAAACAGCTTTCTGAAACATGTCGAAAGCATACTACAGATAACTCAGTGTGTGAAACAGAATAGGTTCCCCAACGGACTGTGAAAAACTTCAAGCTGATTAGGGCCTTTAATGTTTATATAAGGTATAAGGGTTCCTTTATCGCGCCCCGGCTTACATGTACATGTACATTGCATTCACAAGTCATGCATGTACACATAGACAAACAGGCAGACAGACAGATAGATAATTTATTCACATAAACATATAAAAACGATAAAAATGAGTGACCTAGTTTATCCTAAATATTTCGACAGAAAAGCTTGAGCAAACAGAGTAGACCCGGATCAGACGCCGCACATCGCGGCGTCTGATCTGGGTCTACACTGTTTGCCACCCGTCCAGCGGTTTTAGAAACATCAACAGGAAGTGAAATGGACATGAACAAACTTTAGCGCAAGTCTGGTAAGGTGTTAAAATTGTTGAAATATTTAGGAGATATACGGTACATGATATTTTACAGTCTCAAATCATACAATGTACAAAAACGATACAATAGTCAGTCGCAAAATGAACCCTTTGATATGTGCGCTCAGCATCCACGCAGTCTGATCACAGTCTTTGTTGTCCGCTTGAAGAAACTTACATCCTTGGCTATCCAAGCGCCCAAATGAAGATTCTCCTAGAGACGCTTTTAATGAGTACACACAATACATGTATATGTTTTTGCGAAGAAATCAGACAACAAACAATATATTTTGCGGAAAAAAATGAGCTACTCCTGAGTTATAGCTTAGCTGTGTACAGTTTTCGTAGGTGTGTTCACGTAATGTGACCCTGTCGAGACTTCCCACAGGCTGATCAGAGTTCTCATTTTTCTGAAACGCAATGTTTTTTTTGTTGTTTGTTTGTTTGTTTTTTTTGTGCGTAACGCGGGCAAACATACGGGCAGTCGTGTCAAGACTGAGGCATGTACTGACTACGGAGGCCCAGATCAGCCTACGCATTAACATAATCTTCTGATATATGTGTTTGATGTTCGTTGATAAAATGTGATTTCCTGTGGCCAAAGATTTTGTGAGCAGACAGCCAAAGCCCTGATCAGACTGCCCGGATAGGCAGGCCGGTCTGGCCCTGCGTGTCCGTAAATACCAAAGACAATTTTTATCATTTGAGAAAGCCTGTACAAATACTTACAACATTTCCTACATTGTACAAGACTGCATCTGCGCCCAGTGAAGACTCTTATCAGCCTGCGCGGATGCGCAGGCTGATAAGAGTCTTCGCTGTCCGCCTGAAGACGCTTTGGTTCCCTGGCTATCCACAGTGACCGAAGAACTCCGATCAGGCTGCGCGGATGAGCAGTCTGATCGCAGTCTTCGCTTGGCGCACATGCAATCTTGCTGGAAATGCTATGGCCCTACTCAAATGCGATGGTCATGTTCGTCTGCTTATCATGCAAAGATGCGATTTGTCACGATTAGATTGTCAAAACTATTTTAAAACAGTTACCACTCTCTGGACAAATTCAGCAGACGTAAAATTGATATCCCCCCCCCCCCCCCCCCCCCCCCATCAACACACCACCTCCCTCCAAAAAATGGCTTGACATTTCATGAAAATGATCTCTAGGGTCTAGGTAAAATAGGACACATTTAAAAATGCCGTCTGCTGCAAAATTTACCCAGCATGCTGTACATTAAAGTAACTCGATTCGCATTCTTTCGCCACACAACAGGTTTCGTGGACAGATGATAAATTACTAAAATCAGTTGTTTTTCTTCTCAATTTTAACATATCATCTGCTCCTGGTTATCGATTCCAGCACCATGTTCTACACGCATGTAGCTTTTACCATCTAAAAAACATTCTTCTGTGAAAAGGCCGCCTTCTGTAACCAAAGAAAGAGCCACGGAATCGTCTGCTTCTTCCGCCGGGAGTGCGTGAAAATATATGATCTAACTCTCGACCGATACCCGAAGACTCACTTCCGCCACGGAAGGAAAATGTGTGGTAGCTGGGATTCATAGACATCGGTACATATTGAGCTGTAACATAAAAGAAAACTAATACAATAAATTTCAGGCTTTCCAGTGGTCCTAAAAGTCCAAATGTCCCTAGGCTGAACTTTAATGGCACGAACATCTTTCAGACCATGGCGATTTGCTCGAGACATGGGCAGTTCGGGCTATTAAAGGTTAATTACTACGCCAGGTCAGGACGCAAATGAGGATGTTATTGGAATGTCTTTCGATCTCATATTCTTACGACATGGTAAGTCGTAACAAAGGAATGAACGCATAGCTGGAAAAATTTCCTGCCTATCGTGGGAATCGAACCCGGTCCTCCCGGTTAAAAATCCAACACTCTAACCACTGAGCCAAAGAGTCAACTCCCTGACGCAGTTGTCAGAGATTGAATATATACCTACAAGCTGATAATCGAAGCAAAGCAAGCCAAGGCAGATAATCGAAGGTAGGAGTGCTAGGTCGTAACACTCCCCTTTTTCAAGGAAGTCATCATTTATGATGACGTGAAGCCATTTTAGACGAAATAAAGTCCTCATTTATGATGACGTGAAGCCATTTTAGGCCAAATGAAGTCCGATCGCGGACAAGCCCCCATCTTACGACATTGAAGTCGTAATAAAGGAACTGAAGCATAGCAGAAACGAGTTTGAATCAGCCATGGTAAACGAGCCATCGGTGTTTGAGTGATTGAAGTTTTACTAGATTTGGGCACCTGTGTCAAATTTGTTAAAAAATCACTAAAATTAGTATGAATTCCTAGAAAAACTCTGTTTCTTCATAGCTATCACTACTTTTCTTCTTTCCAGTCGGTACATCGTTGCACATAGGTAAGAAGTGTATTGGATTTTGCAGACCCACACCTCCACATTTTTAAATTTAGCCTGTTCCAGCTGTACACTATAAATATAGCTAAATCTTAAGTTGGGAACAAAAATTGCTCTATTTGCAAATATTCTTTATATATATATATACATATATATATATAATTTAAGATTTAAACAAACTTCGGTATTATAATTTAAGATTTAAACAAACTTCGGTATTATAATTTAAGATTTAAACAAACTTTTGTTGAAGTTTGTTTAAATCTTAAATTATAATAATATTTTCAGGCTTTAGTATCCTATGGATCCAGAGAGTTCCTTGTATATAATGAGTGCGCTAGCGCACCAAAAATATACCCTATCCGACGGGTCATTCAGAGAAATCAAGCATAATACTGTTCCATGAAACTTGTTTTTTAACAAGCGTAGTGGTGCAGTGGTTATGACTCCTGACTCTGAAGGGCTAGGCGCTGCCGTCGTAGCCGGCGTGGGTTCGAAACCTCACTCAGCCCAGTGGTATTTCATATTTCTCCCTATATATATATATATATATATATATATATATATATATATATTTGCATATACTGCTTGACAGCATGGTTTCCATTAATGACTTAAATATCGTATTTACTAAAGTTTTGGGACAGGCAGACCTAAGCAAACATTGTAGATCCAGATCAGAAGCAGAGAGCGGCGTCTGGTCATAGTCTATGTTGTTTGACATCCAGTCATTACGAAAACACGCCTATCCAAATATAAAGAAAATTTCATCTCCAAAAACTGAAAATTTTCAGATAAAAAACTCTGATATTTTTCATATTTCTGCTCATAATATAGATTTTGGGTACTCGTTAGAACCGCCTCGCCGAGGCGGTTCTAACGAGTACTCACAATCTATGTTTTAGCAGAAATAAGAAAAAATAATGTATACCCCTGTAAACCCCAGTTTTACTATATAAAAGTCGGGTTTAAGGGGATCAAAATTATATAGGTATGTTTTCGTTCTGAATTTTTCGCAGATCAACAGTTAGTGACCCAGGAGGCAAACGTCTTGAAAACGTCGATTCAACGTCAAGACGCGTTGCATCAACGTTTAACTGACGTTGTTGCAACGTTCTGTACCCGTTTTGAAGATTGACTTAATCAAAATTTACGACGGATGGTAAAGTGTTAAGGGTGATACATTGTAGTTACACTTGGCCCCGAGGTTATAAGTTGTTTTTCATGCTCAACTCAGCTGAGCATGAATTTTGTCCTGCTACATGTAATAAATCTCAAATTACTAACAGTTGCAAATTCTTTCTTGCTAAAACAAGCTGAGCATGAAATTTTCTCTGCTAATAAATATGAAAATGCCAACTACTGTTGGCATTTTCATATTTATTATCAGAGAAAAGTTCATGCTCAGCTGTGATGGGCACGAAAAAAATGTTTTATAACCCTAGGCCCAGGTTATTTTCTGCCATATTTCAGAAAGGAGACAAATTTTGTGATTTCTTGTCTTAGTGCTAGAGATTAGATCAGTATCCAAGTATTTTACTTATCAGATGATGGTAAATATTGATTCATTTTCAAAACAGTCCCAATAGTGATGCATTTCCAGGATACTGATTAAAATTTGGAATGAACCGTATTCAGACAATGAAAATATAGCATTAAATGCATTGTTAAAATCATAGGTCTAGATACAAATTGGAGCGGGTATCTGGTAAACATTTTCTTAATTCTTATTTCTCCACAAGAACATACGTTGTTGGTACTAATTAGAAGCACCTCACAGAGGCGCTTCTAACACGTACCTGCAACATGTTTTCGTGGAGTATTTGTTTGTGTTGAGGTTTTACGGCCCAGTCAACCCAATGGGGTCATGTCGAGCGCGGTCAGTTTACCTAACCACACGTTTACTGGGCAGGCTTAGTCCTTTAAGCGGTTAACCAGTATTGTGCACATTCTTTCGCCAGAAACTGACAACTGGCCTTCTTGAATCAGCGGAAGGTTTTTTCGTGGAGTAATAATTCGAATGATAACAGTACTTTTAAATTAAACAAAACGTCTTTTCTAGAGCTACCTTGAAATAATTTGACATTTAAAGTTTATTAATCAAAACTAAACTAAGCAGTTTTAACAAATTATAAGCTTAAAAACACTTTCAAACTAGACATGACAATTTATTGTTTAGACAAATAAGCACTTTTAACGTTAAGGTGAAAAAAAAATGCGTCACAAAAGTGGATACTGTCCTGAAATTGTCAAAAGTGGATACTGTCCTGAAATTGTCAGTACTGGTCCGACGAAATTTAGACCAGAACGGTACTGATTGTAAATAAATTTATCTAGAGCACTCAAAAATATCTGCTTTCATCCACAAATATTTGCTTTCTTGATCTATCGGGAAATTTCGTAGGGATTCAAAACCGAGTTCGAATTAGCCCTGGTAAACGGGTCATTGGTGTTCGAGTAATCAAGGTATTACAGTATGAATGTCATCAATGAACACCTAGGCAGATAAATACTACTTCTGAGATATACGTACAAAAACAATTATTTCTCTGAAAAAAAAAAAAACAACAACAAAAAAACATAAACATGAGACGATAACCGCAAAGTGACCTGGTTTCCAAATAAATGCTGACAAGCTTTTCATCAGAGCTTCGTATCACTTTGACATTGTAAGTTCATTTCGTTCTATAACCACAAACATGATTACGTGTAATATAGGTTCTGACCTAATTTTCGTTTTTTTTGTCACTGTAAAGATTTTTGGTTATAAATGTCACTCGATATGTATGATATGTTCCATCGTAGTCTTGTTTGTGTTTTTCTCATGTTCTGGTTTCACATTATGAAAACATGCCTATTCAAATATACTGAAAATTTTACCACCAAAAAATGAAAACTTTCAGATAAAATGTTCTGATAGTTTTCATAATTCTGCTCAAAACATAGATTGTGGATACTCATTAGAACGGCCTCGACGAAGCGGTTCTAACGAGTACCCACAATCTAAGTTTTTTAGCAGAAATAAGAAAAATAATGTATACCCCTGTAAACCCCAGTTTTACTAAAAGTGGGGTTTAAGGGGATCCAAATTATATAGGCATGTTTTCGTAAAGAGATCGCCATTGAGCCCTTTAGTTTGTTTCATTACAGTGGTATTGAGTATGTGTGTTTCACTGTGATAATTCACATGTAAGGCAGAAGACCCTTATGCGGATCGAGAACAGTCAGTAGTATAGGACGGTCATTCTCAAAATCGTATTCCTATTCATGATCACATAACTAAGTTATTTTATCCTCAGAAAAATGACTAAGTTACTCGTATTTTAGCCCGCCGACGATGACTACCATGATTCAAACTAAAATGGAAACTGCAACATAGATTACAAAGCAGGATACTGCCTCCCATACAAAATTCCCATAAGGAGTCCCCATAGTGCCACTCTATACTACAGCGCTAATGGTCTTGTATCTCAAGGCCCAGCATGATATATTTGTGTAGCTTGAGATACAAGACCATTAGTACTGGGTCTTGAGATACAAGACCATTAGTGCTGGGTATAGGGTGGCACTATGGGGACTCCTTATGGGACCCAAAGTGCTACCCTATACTACTATAGTCGCTAGTAATCAGTCCAGAAAACTAAAATATCAGTCCTGAAATTGGAATACTTTCCCCAGGTAGGCCTGAGAAACTACAATAAAACAATGCGTAATTCCAGATTAGACTTTTTTTTTCATCCAAAAACTATTTATATTTTTCTTATTTCTCCATGAAAACATACGTTGTGGGTATGTTTTATTGAGAAATAAGAAAATTATTATGTAGATACCCGAAGCTGAAGTTATTTCAGGCGTATATTAACCGAAATAACTGCTTTTGACACAAACGTTTTATGGAACAAGCATAGAAGTGAAATTTCAAGCTAAAATGAAAGTTCTCAATCTTGAAATCAGGATGAATTCTGAAGTTTCCCATCCCCGTTTAAGCCCCCTTCCCCGTCCCTATTAGTTTTCCTACTGACCATTCCGACGCGGCTCCGCTGTTGCAGTTCTCTTTTTGTTTGTGCGTCTGTGGTTTCATATGTGACGTTTGTTTTGACATCATTTGTTCCTCATCTCTCCTTCTTTTGGTACCTCGGGAGGGCTGTGCTTCGTGATTGTGGCGTTTCCTGGGTATTTTAACTTATATTTTTCCAACTAGATTTAAATTTGTATACGACATGAAGGGGTGGTCGGGTGGTCCGAAGGTGTTGTGTATCTCACGTCACCGGGGCGTCCAACTGATATTGGCTTACAGTTGGGCAAGGCCTGCTATTCTTCTAGCAGGTAAGGGTAGAGGGAGAATGTTTTTATTTCGTCTGTTTCATCACTTTCACTCATGTTCCTCTTTCTTCCCTGTCCCTCTCTTTCATCTTTTCTACTATCTCCTCTATCTCTTTTCTCCCTTTCTCTGGGAGACGACACAAAATGACACAAGGGTTGACATGTCGTTAAAACCCAACACAATCAATAAGACTTGAAATATTTGCGGTCGCTTAAATTATATTGTCTATTTTATCCAGACAAATTATAACTAAAGCGGGTTGCTTAATTTCTAAAATAATAATAATAATAATAATAATAATAATAATAATAATAATAATAAAACCTGCTTTATAAATACATGTAGATAATATAACCACATTGAATACATTTGTACAAAGTAAAATGAAATGTGCTTACCTTTTAAACCCACAAGGCAAGTTGTAAGCAAAAATAATATAAAATAAAAGAACATCTTGAGCAAAGCCATTGTGCGTCAGGCGAAGGAATATCTGAATGTTTGCACGACAGCCCTTTTTATCCCTTATCGAACTTGTTAAAGGGACGCATCCTATTATTTACTTCAATAAACAATATACGCATGCGTTACGAGGAATGGATACAGTCGGTAGAGTTTCCGCCATTTTGTTAAGGGTGACAACTTTTAGTTTAAACATACAGTCGACTCTCGTTATCTCGAAGACTAAGGGATTCTTTAAAATACTTCCGAGGTATCGGTACCTTGACATAGCAGATTTGCAGAACTGAGGAAAATTTCACAAGTGACCCCTGAAGTTAGAGATACATTGAAAATATTGCGGAAAAGCCTTTCCACAATATTTTGTTACCCGTCGTTAGAGTTCCATGTTAGAACAGAGACCAGATTCTTACTTCGAGATAAGCGGCTATTCGATATAAGTGAAGTCGAGATAACGAAAGTCGACTATATTTATTTCAAATGAAAGTTCATTACGAAAACATGCCTATTCAAATATACTGAAAACTTTACCATCAAAAAAAAAAAAAAAAAAAAATCAGATAAAAAGTTCTGATAATTTTCATGTTTCTGCTCAAAACATAGATTGTGGGTACTCGTGAGAACGAGTTCTAACGAGTACCCATAATCCATGTTTTAGCAGAAACACGAAAACTAGTGTATACCCCTGTAAACCCCAGTTTTACTATATAAAAGTTGGGTTTAAGGGGGTAAAAATTATATAGGCATGTTTTGTGATGTCAAACATTAGGCTGATATAATTTTGATTTGTATTAACATTAGGCTACAAATGATAGCACAAGCTTAGTTTTTCAACTTTTGTGACCTTTTTTGGTTTCCTGCATACTAACTTCTTTTCGGAAAAGGGATCTGCTCTAGAAGGAAAGAATTTACTCCCCTTGGGGAACAGTGAACACACGCACAAAACAGAAAACAACTAGTGTCGAATTTTCAGGGCCACACTTGGTAGCTTCGGCCAATTAGGACTAATCAGTGACCCTCATATAAACGTTCAAACATCCCTGGATGGGCTCAACGATCATTAAGGACAAGAAAATATAAACTACACTATAGTGAAGTACGGGGAGACGTAGTACGGCCCTATACACTGCTACTTGTTTCTTTGCAGATATGTCGGTAATGGGTTCCTTAAAGTTGACATTTTAGAGACCAGCGCTTTAATGAGATCTGATTGTGAACAATTTTTATCAATCAACAATAATGTCGTGATATTAAACGTGTTAATTGATTGATACAGGCACCTTGATGGACAGACTGACACTGACTGACAAATGTCATAGCAACCATATCCGGTAAACTGAAGTTAACCGCTGCGCCCAGAATGTCTTTAACACGAAATATACATTTCTTTACCTATTTTATGGGTGTACTTTTGTAAATTTTTAGGTCATGAATGAACAGTACTGACACAGATTCTGAAGTACTTTTTGTAAGTACGTAAAGGTGAATGACGTTGTCGGATATTACGTTAACAAATCTACAGTTGAACTCCAATGACCATAGAATTTTGGTCTAGAAACTAGCTAGGATGCATTTAGGCCGAAATTTAGACTAGGGCTACGTAACTTGGTTTAATCAAATTCGTCTCATCATATTTCACTGTAATATATTTTATAAATCGAGGCGGTACTAACGAGTACCAACAATCTAGATTTTATTTTATATTTTAAAATGTTTGAACAGCATTCAAAATGGCGACGCCTTTGAGAACAGTTTTGAAATATTTAACGCATTGTAGACTGAATGAACTCTCCCACACTATGTATTGGAAGATTCTAATTTAGATTTTAGGTATTTCAGGCTGTGTGCTTTAGATACTCCTAGAGAAAAATGACTGAATTATTTGCAAGCATTGAAGACCCTGATCAGACGCCGCGTTCTGCGGCGTCTGATCTGGGTCTGCACTGTTTGCCAAATACCCTTTTAGGGGTCTCCAGACTATAATGGGTCAAACGTTACTAAATTTCTTAGGTTTTATCCGATTTTGATCATTTTTTTAAAAACAAAAGCATGGTTTGTCAAGATGGTTTTTCTCATTCTTTAGTTTTTTACATTCTTCACCAACATTCAATTTCCCTTTTAAGTATAAAAACAACTATGTAGTATCAACATAGATTGTCGAATATCCAGATGCCACACTTTATCGAAAGAAATACAGACAGTCAACCAATGAATTTGGTGCTCTAAATGAATATTCCGAATTTCATAATATCGTCGCTTCTGTAGCAAGATTGCGAAATATTAGTTACAGACGAAAATAAGTATCTTCTTTAATTTTATGACCGGCTGCAAGGGGTAAAGTGTGGGTAACGAAACTTGCTCATTTGCAATGAAATTCCTGTATTCAATGCAAACAGTATAGAGCCTGATCAGGCGCCACGTTTTGCGGCGTCTGATCTAGGTCTACATTGTTTGTCAATGTCCCTTTTAGGGGACGCCAGGCATAAATGAGTTAAACTTTGTGTCTTCGTTCGCTAACGTACATTCACTCTCCTTTACCGATCGGTCATCGACATATTCGGTGAAATACAGTAAAAAATGATTACACTGAACAAACAAGATATATTCGTCCTATAGAAATAAAAAAACAACAAAAAAAAAAAAAAAAAAAAAAACGGTTTCTGACACAAGAATAAATCAATCAGTAATCGCATCTGTATTAAAGTACAATCTACAGTCGAACTTCAATGGCTCGAACACCGATGGCTCGAACACCGATGGCTCGTTTACCATGGCTTATTCGAACTCATTTTTGAGTCCCTACGGAATTTTTCCGAAAGCTCAAGAAAACAAATCTTGAGTGAAATTTTCTTATATTGTTATGAAATTGTATGCTGTGTGTACTCATTAGAATCACCCATCGAGGCGATTCTAATGAGTACACGCAACATACCATTATTTTGTTGAAGATCGAAAACATTTCCATAAATATCGCCATTTGTTTCCTGACCTGGCGCCATGATTAAATCACATTGGCTCGAACTACCCATCTCTCGAACAAATTTCCATGGTCCCAAAGATGTTCGAGCCATTGAAGTTTGACTGTACTTTCGTTATCTCAGCTCCATGCGACCAGAATTTGGTATAGAAGGAGTTTAAGTGTAAGGAAGATAGGGCAAAGTGAACCAAAACGCCCTTTATTTCATTTGACTATAGTAGTACTTTGAGTTATCATTGTTTGAGATAACAAGAGTCAAATGTATTTGTCTGACCAATTAAATGGATCTAGACTTCAATGCATTTTTTTGCCTGGTTCTTTACTGACGGTAGAATATTTTAAATAGTTTTTGGTGCGATTGCCAAAATAATACCAGATTTAACATACCACATTTCAACAACCCGTTTTTCTTTCTTTGTGGTTGTTGTTGTTGTTGTTGTTGTTGTGTGTGTGTGTGTGTGTGTGTGTGTGTGTGTGTGTGTGTGTGTGTGTGTGTGTGTGTGTGTTTTACGGCCCAGTCAACCCTATGGGGTCATGTCGAGCACGGTCAGTTTATCCAACCACACTTTTACTTTTTGTCCTCTAAGCGGTTAACCAGTATTGTGCACATTCTTTCGCCAGAAACTGACAACTGCCCTTCTTGAATCAGCGGAAGGGAGAGAATGACCGTAGAAAGCATTTCATGATCAATCTCCACGAAAGAATGTTGCCGACCCGGCGGGAGTCGAACCCGCAACCTTCTGATCTTCAGTCGGACGCGCATCCAACTCAGCCATCAAAGCCGACATTTTACTGTTACTTCCAACCTATTAACTACAAGACAAATAGTTCTCTGTTTGCACTAATAAGACTATTCTGCATTTAACATCACGAAAACACGCCTATATAATATTGACCCCTTTAAACCCCACTTTAATATAGTAAAACTGGAGTTTACAGGGGTATACATTATTTTTCTTATTTCTGCTCAAAACATAGATTGTGGGTACTCGTTAGAACCGCCTCGCCGAGGCGGTTCTAACGAGTACCCACAATCTATGTTTTGAGCAGAAATATGAAAAATATCAGAGTTTTTTTTATCTCAGTTTTCAGTTTTTGGAGGTGAAATTTTCTTTCTGAATAGGCGTGTTTTCGTAATGAACATACGTATTAGCCTTATGCACTCTTATGCACTAAATAGCGAGTAAATACACAAAACCAAAGGAAACTCCAAACGTTTGAAGAAACAATCATACTTAGAACAATATTGGCGGACGAATATAGATACGCTAGTAAAACTCGCCAAATTTATAGCGTTGGGTAAAAATTGTAATCCCAGCCGTGGTTCTACTAAATACTAAAAAGGACTTTAGATTCAGAGTAAATCACAATCAGTTCTAGAGGCATATCGAATTTCAGGCAACCGCCCGATCAGCACTCTCAGTGCTTTGATTCTGATTCTTGTAATGTTCAGATTGAATGGATACCTAGTCCGACCACTCAGAGCAGAAACAGAATATATATATATATATATATATATATATATATATATATATATATATATATATATATATATATATATATATATATATATATATATATATATATATATATATATATATATATATATATATATATATATATATATATATATATATATATATATATATATATTTACCAAAAGGCCTTTTCTTTACAAGAAGAACCCATTGAATATGGAAAAGCATCCTGTCCCATGGATAAGTGGTTCTCTCTCTCTCTCTCTGTCTCTCTCTGTCTGTCTCTCTCTGTGTCTCTCTCTCTCTCTGTATACATTTACTTTAATGACAGTAACTCATTAAGCATTAAGCATATATGTGCACTTACAGTAATAACCTCCCAATGTGTGTGTGTAGGGGGGGGGGGGGAGGGGGCGTGCGTGCGTGTGTGCGTGCATTCACTACAATGATAATAACTCGTTTCATTTAGCATTTTAATAAGACAGTGGACGCATTATGCTCAACCCAATATACACCTTCTAGTAGCAATTGCATTATGCTCAAACCCAATATACACCTTCTAGTAGCCATCGCATTACGCTCAAACCCAATATACACCTTCTAGTAGCCATCGCATTACGCTCAAACCCAATATACACCTTCTAGTAGCCATCGCATTACGCTCAAACCCAATATACACCTTCTAGTAGCCATCGCATTACGCTCAAACCCAATATACACCTTCTAGTAGCCATCGCATTACGCTCAAACCCAATATACACCTTCTAGTAGCCATCGCATTACGCTCAAACCCAATATACACCTTCTAGTAGCCATCGCATTACGCTCAAACCCTATATACTACATTGTACCAGCAATAAACTTCCTGGAACAGTCTTTTCTCTGTTGAAAAAAAAAAATCAACCTATATCTTTTTCATGGTAAAAGGTCTGGTTAACTCGATACAGCTAAATTCAAAAGTAAAGTATCATTGTCAGTATGAGTCAGGTTATTAGAAAACTAAGGTTTCGGGTTGATGTGCCTCTAATTTACGTATGCAAAGCATTATGACGGGAAATTAATACCCCGCCAGTGCCAGGACTCATCGGAGGTTAAATCATGGCACTTAAGCCCGCTATGTCCCCGCTATCCCCGCGCCGTAGATGCTTGGGTTTCAAATGACGTGCATTAGCGGACAGTGAAGGTCTTGATCAGATTGCGCGGATGTGCAGGCTGATCTGGGTATTCGCTCTCCGCATTAACCGACACGCATTCGCATTTCGCAGCCCGTATTTTATGATAACCAATGAAGCATCCGGTTAGACTGCAAGAATCAGAGCTTAAATATTTCAAAGACCAGTATTCAGTTACATGTACCCTCCAAATTTAGGATGTTGTCCGTTTTTCGCCATCAATTTGTAAGTTCACCCCTAACAACATTCGCCATAACGATGTGGATAGTCCTCTTTATTCGTCAGTAACTAATGCCTCGGAATCTTGCTGAACTACATGTACTGATTAGGGTTCTGTGAAATTCCGAATATTTCCTTAGATCACCAAATTCACAGTCATATGGACTATCATCTGTCTTTCGAAAAATCGGGCTTTGAAATGCAATGGACACTTCAACCATCAATGACAATATTCCATCACGAAAACATGCCTATATAATTTTGACCCCCTTGAACCCCACTTTTATATAGTAAAACTGGGGTTTACAGGGGTATACATTATTTTTTCTTATTTCTGCTCAAAAGCATAGATTGTGGTACTCGTTAGAACCGCCTCGGCGAGGCGGTTCTCACGAGTCCCCACAATCTATGTTTTGTGCAGAAATATGAAAAATATCCGAATTTTTATCTGAAAATTTTCTCTTTTTTTGGTGGTAAAATTGTCTGTATATTTGAATAGGCTTGTTTTCGTAATGGGTAGTCAGTCACTTCGACCATGAATTTTGGACATTCAATAACGCTAACAATTTAAAGCATAACTGGTTAAAGTATCTAAAATAACTAGACTACGTATGGAGTTTGCATTTATGATAAAAGACGGTACAAAAAACGACCATTTTTTGAGCACTTAATGACTTTTCACTCCATTATGCACTCTTCATACCTTTTTTTTTTTTTTTTTTTTTTCATAAAGCCGAACAAATGATACAGTCGCAGCTATGTGCATGCCAACATACTAATGCCGTAGGTTGTTGCCCCTGAGTTTACAATTTGATTTAGCCCGGTCACTTACCGAATGGCCATTGACGTATTTGATCAGATTCAGCTTAATCGGTAAATGTTAATAACACACAAACAAAAAAAAACAACAAAAAAAAAAACAACAAAAAACAAAAAAAAAAAAAAAAACAAACAAAGAAAAAACAATAGAAAGAAAGAAAGAAAAGCAAACACTCAGTTAAAGGGCTCATTCAGTGGTAAAATAAACTGTTACCGTTGAAAACTGAAGAATCACATGGGCGGATCCAGGATTATTTCTGGGGTGTGGGTGGGGTCGATTTGATCAAATTACCATGCTTCCTCTACATATTCGGACAGACCGGCCTGATCAAACAGTGTAGACCAAGATCAGACGCCGCATTATGTGGCGTCTGATCAGGGTCCACACTGTTTGCCACTTACTCAGCAATTTTCATCACGAAAACATGCCTATATAATTTTGACCCCCTTCAACCCCACTTTTATATAGTAAAACAGGGGTTTACATGGGCATACATTATTTTTCTTATTTCTGCTCAAAGACATAGATAGTGGGTACTCGTCAGAACCGCCTCAGCGAGGCGGTTCTAACGACTACCCACAATCTATGTTTCGAGCAGAAATATGAAAAATATCAGAGTTTTTTATCTGAAAATTTTCAGTTTTTGGAGGTGAAATTTTCTATGTATTTGAATAGGTGTGTTTTCGTAATGACTCGCATTCTTAGGTTGACAGATAGTATAACTGACTTGTTGAAAAGAAGTATGAGTTAAAGAATACGGGCGGTGAATATTCAGGGTAATTACATTATCTCTAATTTATCCAAAATTTCTCATGGAAGTTATATTTAGAGTCAAAGCGGGGGTTCGATTGAACCTCAAGAATCTCCTCAGATTCGCCCCTGAATCACTAGACTGGCTCCAGTCTCTAGTGACAAAATATTCTGTTTAATAATCCACTAAAATAAAACCAGTAATATAATGACTATAAAGGCTGGTCGCTCTAGTGCCCAGCCTTAATAGTCATGATAGTTTTTTTTTTTTTTTTTTTTTTGTTTTATTTTAATGGATTATCAAACAGAATTTTGAGAAAAATATTTAGTCACTGGAGACTAGAGCCAGTCTACGGAATCACTTAAGGGAATTCGGTACACTTTCAGGGCGGAATTCCCACAATCGAGTCCGCTGACTACCTGTAACGTCAGTTGTGTTCGTTTAACCCATTTTCCAGTTTCAATTAAGTATGTCAGGCTATGTCGTATAGACATTTCCAGAGACAAATGGCTACACCATTGCAAACAGTGGAGACCCTGATCAGACGATGTGTTTTGTGGCGTTTGTTCAAGGTCTACTTTGTTTGCCAGTGACACTTTTATCGGACGGTGAAGCGTCTCTCTGAGTGATCATGTACTATTGGGCCTCAGTCTTCATGTATAAACTGTCAGATTAAATACGTACAACACATAAAAAAAATTAAAAAAAAATGATGATTTCTGTTTGCTGTTAGAAAGGACTTACACGGCAGAAAAGGAGAGTGTTTGCATTCACTGATCAAAAATAGATTAAATTACATGGACAGCCATTCATCAAAAATGACAACTTGTTTAGAGATTGGCCTAGACAGCAGTGGATTTCTTTTCCGTAATTCATCGTAGTAATCCAAGTCACGCGGATTAGTTCATACGACTATATCAGCCAACCGATATTGGATTAGAAAACATGGCGGGCGCTTCACTGCCGACAGTGCATTTGCATCAACTGTGCAAGGCACCTGGAAGAACATCACGAAAACATACCTATATAATTTTGACCCCCTTAAACCCCCACTTTTATACAGTAAAACTGGGGTTTATAGGGGTATACATTACTTTTCTTATTTCTGCTCAAAAACATAGATTGTGGATACTCGTTAGAACCGCCTCGCCGAGGCGATTCTAACGAGTACCCGCAATCTATGTTTTGAGCAGAAATAGGAAAAATATCCGAGTTTTTTATCTGAAAATTTTCAGTTTTTGGAGATGAAATTTTCTATATATTTGAATAGGCGTGTTCTCGTAATGGCTAATTAATGGTCATCACGAAAACATGCCTATATAAATTCGAACCCCTTAAACCCCACTTTTATATAGTAAAACTGTGGTTTACAGGAGTATACATTATTTTCATATTTCTGCTCAAAACATAGATTATGGGTACTCGTTAGAACCGCCACGTCGAGGCGATTCCAACGAGTACCCGCAATCTATGTTTTGAGCAGAAATATGAAAATTTTTACTATTTTTCATCTGAAAACTTTCATTTTTTTTTTGGTGGTGAAATTTACAGTATATTTGAATAAGCATGTTCTCGTAATGGTTTCCTTTAATTTGAAGGCTTTTTGCAACCCTTTACATAGCAAGGGGTAGTCATGATCGCTGGAAAAAAGACATAAGCTCCGCAAGAGCTATTTCAAATTCTAGGCGCGGCCATTTTTTTTTTTTTTTTTTTTTGTTAATTCCGATTTTGAATGGTCAGTAATTTCATTTGGGAATGCGATCGTAGATATTCGGGACTTTCCGTTAAAGATCGGACTGAAATAGACTATACAAATTTTGAGTAAACTGTTTTTTTGTTTGTTTTTTTTGTTTTTGTTGTTTTTTTTTTTTTTGTTTTTTTTTTTTTTGAAAGAATGACCATTGAGAGCATAAAATATCGAAAATAGGGAAGTGTCAACTTTTCTGGGCCAGACTAGCTTCGGCGAATCAAGCATCAGCCGTGACCTTCATAAAGTGTCAAAAATGGTCTATGATCACAGAGTACAAACAGACGTTGACGCGATGTTGCCGACATGCTGTGTGCCCTTTGTGTAGGTTTATATACGTAGTCCAGACAATAATGAACATGATAAATGTACGAACATGTGGGCACTTGACGCCTATACGGTGACGCATCGGCGCCGACGAGACGTAGGGATGTTTCCTCGGTGTCGATGCGACGTTACCGACACGCTGTGTGCCTTCTAGGTAGGTAAGTTTAGCACTGATGAGTTAGGAAGCCTTCATGCGGACTGAACAAATTATGTCTAAACCGAGGCAGTAGTAAGGGCGAGGATTGTGGCCACGTAAAATCGATTTAAGCCCCCAAGTGAAATACTTTTCACTGACCGTTCCAAGGCGGTTCTTCTGTCATGGTTTATTTTTGTTATAGTTCGTCTTTGAATCTGTGTGTCGCTTACATCTTTTTGTTTTGGATAGCCATTTGGCCACTTTGTGGGAAAGTAACTGTCCGTTTGGCTTTCTGCTAGTGATGTTTCCATTAGGGTCCAGTTATTTCGTGTTTGTGTTTCTTTCCCTTTGATGTCTCTGATGGGAGGTGTGGGATAATTGTATCGATTCCTGATCATTGCCTTCCTTTCTATTTTTTATATACGTAGTCCAGACAATAATGAACATGATCAATGTGCATGTGGGCACTTGACGCCAATACGGTGTCGCATCGGCGCCGACGAGACGTAGGGATGTTTCCTTGGTGTCGATGCGACGTTGCCGACACGTTGCGTGCTTTCTTGGTATGTATTAAGGCTGGTACAAGTAATCGGATAATCGATTAATTGATCGATAAATTCCACAAAAATGATTATCATTACTGATTTGCTAATAATCGATCATTTCATTTCTGTGTCTGTTACTTCACCGTATTTACCCTTCGTATTCAGACACCTCAACTCCTTACCATACTTAATCAAAGATTTAAAAAAAAAATACAGTTTTCTATCCACTGTTGTGATTACAAATAGCTGAATGAGGGGCAAACAGTGTAGACCCTGATGAGACGCCGCGTTTGCGGTGTCTCATCAGGGTCTACACTGTTTGCTCAGGCCTGTCTGACCAAATACATACAATAAAGTATAACATATGGTTAGAGTCATGCTCAGGTAGACAGGTAAAATTATGACCAAATCTTCAGTGATTACCAATCGATTATCGATCACAATGGCAGGACTAATAATCGATTATCTTTTCAGCTCCGATTAGCCAGCCTTAGTATGTATTCGTAGGCCAGATGATAATGTGCTTGAACACGGTACATGTAGAGGTCGACGTCCAAGCAGCGTCACGTCGACTCCGACGCGGCGTCAAGAAGTCGCGCCGACGTCTACGCAGTGCTGCTGACACTTTGTGCGCCTTCTGAGAAGGCATATATGTAGCCCAGATGTGAACGTACAAGAACAAGATACATCATCATCAACTATGCTAGGAACCTTCTTGAATATGCTTCTTTTCCTTTTTATGTATTTAGATTTCTACTTTCTCTCTCTCTCTCTTTCAAGCCTTCTATTTTTTATACTAACCAGCTTTAACTTTATGTGCACCTGCGATTTGAGGATCCCTCTGTTTGTTTGTTTGATTTTGGCTTAACGTCACTTTCAACAATCTTTCAGTCATATCGCGACGGTGTCTGGATGTGGCAGGGAGCTTAATGCTCACTTTTAGAGTGCTGCCTCACTGAAATATCACGCCCCAGACACTTTGACATGATATTCCACCCAGTCACATTATACTGACACTGAGCTGACCAGTTCCGATTCCTAGCTCTACTTTCTTAATGCTGAGCGCCAAGCGAAAGAGCAGCTAGTACCGTTTTTAAAGTCTTTGGTATGACCTGGCAGAGGATCGAACCCGCAACCTCCCGGTCACAAAGCGGACGCTCTACCACTGAGCCACTGTGCATGTGAGGATCCGTCTGGCTTGACTGGAAATAGCTTTTAAATCACGGACCTGCTTTCTGGACCGCTCCTGATCTTTCTTCAGTTCCTGTTGTCGTATTTAATGATGTGTAAATTGAAATCGGACGGCTCAGGCGGCTTTCCTGGGATACCAAACACTATTGGTCTCGGCAGTCGTTAACACGTCGCATATTGTGGTTGCCACATATTGGTCCTGTTCATTTTTTCTACCGCACTACAAACTAATGATAACCACGTATGCCTTAGCTTAATGCTCCAGGTTAACAACGAAATGTACAAAAGCATTAAACATCCGTACCGTCGTGTATTATGTTCAACAAAGAATGACTTAATTTGTTATCAATTTACGATCTCGCTGCTTGTGTCAACACTTTCACTATGGTTCACTTGTCTTATTTTGTTATGCGGGGAAGTACAACTAAACCCAGGTCCATACTCTGTCGATGGCAGTATTGATTCCGTCTCCAGTTGCTCATTCAGCTCGATTGAATACCTCTCTAATCACTTAAGTATAATGCACTTAAATATCCAAAGCATCATACTTAAGCTGGACCTTATTGAAGGCGAAGCATCAGCATATGAGGTCCTTGTCTTCTCTGAAAGTTGGCTTAACCCGAGAATTCCGAACGCAAGTATTTGTATTGAATATTTCTCGCAACCCTTAGAGCAGACAGACCCGATCACCCTGGTGGTGGCGTCATTGTTTATGTTCGCGACACAATACCCATCAAGCGCCGAACTGACCTGGAAATCCCTGCTCTAGAAGCTGTGTGGGCTAGATTCAAACACATTCCAAAACAGTCCTCGTCGGATGGTTTTACAGACCCCCGAACAGTAACGCAGACTATTTCACCTCCATTAATGAAAGTATCAACATGACATGCAGCACCGACATACAAGATATCACACATTACGAAAACACGCCTATTCAAATATATTGAAAATTTTACCACCAAAAAAATGCAATGTTTCAGATACAAAAATCTGATATTTTTCATATTTCTGCTCAAAACATAGATTGTGGGTACTCGTTAGAACCGCCTCGCCGAGGCGGTTCTAACGAGTACCCACAATCTATGTTTTTGAGCAGAAATAAGAAAAATAATGTATACCCCTGTAAACCCCAGTTTTACTATATAAAAGTGGGGTTGAAGGGGGTCAACATTATATAGGCGTGTTTTCGTAATGAATAAAATAAAAGACCTAATGCAAGAATACAGCATGAAACAGTTGATACATTAACAGAACCTACAAACTTTACTGAACACTCGTCTACACTTATAGACTTAATCCTCCTAAGCACCTCTAGCAACATCCTAACAAGCGGAGTTCTTGATACATTTATACCTAATCAAATAAGATATCAGTGTCCCACTGTTGTAATAATGAAATTTATAAAACCTCAAAATAAAACATTTAAACGGAAAGTATGGTACTGTAAACTAGCTAGCTTTGAAAGATACCGGGAAATTTTAGTAGATTACAACTTAGAAGAAAAATTAAATTTATCTACGGACATTGATGAAAATATAAAACATATTACAGAGGCTATAATGTTTGCTGCAGCACAAGCTATTCAAAATAAGGTAGCCACCATCAGACCCGCGAAACACCCATGGATTACATGTCACATTAGAAACCTAATTAGAAAACGTAAACGTACATACAGGAAATTCAAAAGAACTTCTATCGCCAACCTTTGGGAAAAGTATAAGATAATTTGCAATAAAATAGTATCACTTATGAGGAAATCAAGGAATGATTATTTTGAAAAATTGGACTCTTTACTTTCGACTGAAACAACCGACATGAAATTATTTTGGAAAACAGCTAAACAATTGTTAAACCTTGGAAAATCATCTATTATCCCCACACTGAATTCTAATGATGAACGCGTTGAAAATGTCATTGAAAAGGCCACTTTGCTAAACACGTACTTTGCTTCTCAGTCAACACTTGTCGATGATAATCGGTCAATGCCCCAACTATCTCATGTAGAACACAGTCTTCAGACCATTACTACATCACGAAAACATGCCTTTATAATTTTGACCCCCTTAAACCCCACTTTTATATAGTAAAACTGGATTTACAGGGGTATACATTATTTCTGCTTAAAAGCATAGAATGTGGGTACTCGTTAGAACCGCCTCGTCGAGGCGGTTCTAACGAGTACCCACAATCTATGTTTTGAACAGAAATATGAAATATATCAGAAATTTTCATCTGAAAATTTTCAGTTTTTGGTGGTAAAATTTTCAGTATATTTGAATAGGCATGTTTTCGTAATGATATTAAGCCAGGAAGTTTAAGATGTCCTTTTGAACCTCAATGTAAACAAAGCTTGTGGTCCGGATTTAAGCAGTCCCCGTTTCCTTAAGGAAGGCGCAGTTACTCTTGCCTTTTCTTTTTCAATAATGTTCGTTCCCTTGAACAGGGTTACTTCCCTTCCTCCTGGAAACATGGAAATGTAAAACCCATTCACAAGAAAGATGATATGTCATTACCATCAAATTACCGCCCAATCACTCTCTTAGCCAAATCGGAAAGACATCGGAACGATGAGTTCACAAACACATGTAAAATTATGTGTTAGAACGTCAAATTCTTACTCCGTTCAAATCTGGAATTGTACCGGGTGACTCAACTACATATCAGCTACTTCTTACATACAACACCTTCTGTAACGCTGTAGATGACGGTAAAGAAATAAGGGCAGTATTCTGCCACACCAGTAAAGCCTTCGATAGGATCTGTCACAGGGTTCTCTTACACAAATTAGCCGAGATAGATTGCTCGGAAAGGTGATCAAATGGTTCTCGAGTTATCTATCTGGACGCAAGCAGCGCGTCTTATTTAATGGGCAAGCATCTGATTGGGCCCCTTTTGAAGCCGGGGTTCCTCGGGGGTCTATCCTGGGACTCTTATTTTTTTATATACATAAAAGATATAGTGAAAAATATTGGCTGTTCTATACGGTTGTTCGCAGACGATACAAGTCTGTACATAATTGAAGAGTCTGCCCTGATAGCTGCAAATCTGATCAACACTGATCTTGATACCATCAGCACCTGGGCAGCTAACTGATCTCGTAAACTACTTCCCTAACAGCATCCACCGTTATTCATGAATAACATAATGCTTCCCGAAACAGATAGCCATGAACACCTTGGTCTCATCTTGTCAAAGTCATGCACGTGGTCCAAGCATATCCAGGAAATCGCATTGAAAGCCTGCGTACGATTGAACCTCATGCGAACACGGAAGTTCAGAGTTAGCAGAAAATCATTAGAACAAATATATGTAAGTTTCATACGGCCACTGCTCGACATTCCGAAAACATATCTATTCAAATATACTGAAAATTTTACCAACAAAAGATGAAAATTTTCAGACAAAAAATCTGATATTTTACATATTTCTGCCCAAAACATAGATTGCGGGTACTCGTTAGAACCGCTTCGACGAGGCGGTTCTAACGAGTACTCACAATCTATGTTTTGAGCAGAAATAAAAAAAAAATTATATCCCCCTGTAAACCCCAGTTTTACTATATAAAAGTGGGGTTTAAGGGGATCAAAAATATATAGGCGTGTTTTTGTGATGAATATTGTGATGTCGTCTGGGATAACTGCTCAGCTAAAAATAAGAAACAACTCGAATCGATCCACACAGAAGCAGCGAGAATTATAACTGGCGCCACAAGACTTTGCAGCATCGAGAAACTGTTCACAGAATTAGAGTGGGAATCTCTTCAAGGCCGTAGAAACAAGCACAAACTGACAATTTTCTTTAAGATTTTGAATGGATTTGCTCTCAGTTATCTCGCGGAAATTGTTCTTCTCTGATACAGGAGACTACTAGATACAACCTTCGAAATTCAAATGATATCCAAACCATTCACACTAATTCTAACCTGTTTTATAACTCCTTTTTCCCGGCAACAATCCGAGCAAGGAATAATTTGTCTGACGACACTAAAGAAGCTACCTCTATTGCATCATTTAAATTTCGTTTGAATAGAGAAACATATCAAAACCGCCAACTTACTATAATACCGGCTCACGCAAAGGCCAGATACTACATTCAAGAATGCGAATGGAGTGCAGCTCGCTCAACTCCCATCTTTTCAGGAAGAATATCGTGGCCGATCCCTCTTGCCACTGTGGAGCTTCTGAAAGCCCACATCACTTCTTCTTTGACTACCCTAGGTATGCGGCCTGAAGAACAAGATACTTACCCAATAACATAAATGCTTACACATCTCATGATTTTCTTTTCGTCATTGACAACAAAACGCAAGGAGAAAATGAAGCTCTTTTTAGTCAAGTGCAAGGGTTCATGGTTAATTCCAGAAAATCGAGGCTGGTACTCGCCTCTCCAATCTCTTGAAAATAACCTTTTTGTACACGTATTATGAAACGCTCTTGCCGTGGATACATATAACACGATTCCTCTATCTGTCTCTCCTCTCTCTCTGTCTCTCTCTATATCTCTCTCTCTCTCTGTTTGACACAGCCATTCATCTATATATACTGTATGTTCCACAATGACGCAGGCATAACGAAAACACGCCTATTCAAGTATATAGAAAATTTCACGTCCAAAAACTTAAAATTTTTAAATTAAAAAAACTCTGATATTTTTCTTATTTCTGCTCAAAACATAGATTGTGGGTACTCGTTAGAACCGCCTCGAGGAGGCGGTTCTAACGAGTACCCACAATCTATGTTTTGAGCAGAAAGAAGAAAAAATAATGTATACCCATGTGAACCCCAGTTTTACTACATAAAAGTGGGGTTTAAGGGGGTCAATATTATATAGGCGTGTTTTCGTGATGAGATGATTTTATCAAGCTTTTGCTTACGTCAGATCCTGCACCATGTGTTTGTACTTCCCATTACTGTTACATTCTTGTCAAATAAAATATAAATTGCACCATAGTGATGTACGGGGAGATGTACCATCACAGCCTCCACACGGCACTAACACCAGCTGATTCTAAAAGCAATAACTCTTAAGAGCAATAAACACACTCACAAAACGTAACAGCTGAAATGCCAATTTTTCTGGGCCATACTAGCTAGTTTCGACCAATTAGGCCTCGTCAGCTCAACAGTGAGCTTAATATATATATATATTTTTTTTTTTTTTTCAAAAATTTTGAAATGGGATCAATGAGCACAAAAAAAAAGAAAACAACAACAGAAAATATGAACTAGATCATAGTAAAGTACAGGAATACGTTCTACGGGCGCTACACATTGTAGTGAAGATGAAAATGATTCTAAACAGGCCGAAAACGGATCTTAAGGCATATGCAGACAGCGAAGTCCCAGATCAGCCTGCGTATCCGCGGAGTCTCGACAGCACCTTCACTGTCCACTATCAGAAGTATTGGATACTACAGAATGTAGGAAAAACATTACGAAAACACGCCTATTAAAATATATAGAAAAAATCAACTCCAAAAACTGAAAATTTTCAGATAAAAAAAAAACTGATTTTTTCATATTTGTTCTCAAAACATAGGTTATGGGTACTCGTTAGAACCGCCTCGCGGAGGCGGTTCTAACGAGTACCCACAATCTATGTTTTTGAGCAGAAATAATAAAAATAATGTATACCCCTGTAAACCCCGGTTTTACTATATAAAAGTGGGGTTAAAGGGGGTCACAATTATTTAGGCGTGTTTTCGTGATGGTGAGAAAAAAAGCCCTGATGATACTTTGTGATCTGATTCTGCGCATAGTGTGCATGTTCGAAGGCACTTTTTTCGCTTAATGTGACCCAAGAAGATAAAACAAATCCTGTTTAGTAGATATGTAGATTCCTACAGATACTTTCCCAGCACAGAAACTTACTGAAAAAAGGGCTTTACGATAGATATGATATGTTCTGTTTTGGTGACAGTTTTCAAGTCGGATTCAGAAGATATTCGGGAAATTCAGTCGAATCCCTCTTTGAATCAAAAGTTCATTTTCATGTGAAATTTTGGTTAAATTGGATAAATTTGTGATACAGTATTTACCCTAAATATTAACAGCACTTACTATTTACCTTAAATTTCTCTTCAACAAGTCCATTTTATGACCTGTGAATGTGTGTAAAATTGCTGGGTGGGTGGCAAACAGTGTACGACGTTTGATCTGGGTCTACACTGTTTGTTCAGATTTGTCTGTCCGAATACGTAGAGTATTTACGGTAATTTGATCAAATCCATCGCACAGAAAGCTCGTTACGGTGTCAAATCGATAACTCCTATACTATCTATGAATTAAGCCCTTGGCCAAAAATGCATTTGTTTCCCTTGGTACTGTTATTGGCTACATGTACGATTTAGGGATAATGATTGTTTTTGTAAGAATTTACTCTTATTCCAATCAAAACATGTTTTGATCAACTTTCACTTTGTTTTCTTTGAATAGCTGTACAGTAATTAAAAGTTGAACATCGTTTGAACTTACTGAAGTCAACTTTATATCCACTGATTCATTCATTCATTCATTCATTCATTCATTCATTCATTCATTCATTCTCTCTCTCTATCTCTCTCTCTCTCTCTCTCTCTCTTTCTCTCTCTGTCTTTTCACTCACTCACTCACTCATTCATTCATTCATTCATTCATTCATTCATTCATTCATTCATTCATTCATTTCCTTTATCTTTTCTTTCCGTTTTTCTTATAGTAAAAATGAAATCAATTTGTAAGACATCTAATGTACATTTCATAAATAAATGGATACATGTACATTACGAAAACACGCCTATTCAAATATATGGAAAATTTCACCTCCAAAAAACTGAAAATTTTCAGATATAAAAAACTCTGATATTTTTCATATTTCTGCTCAAAACATAGATTGTGGGTGCTCGTTAGAACCGCCTCGGCGAGGCGGTTCTAACGAGTACCCACAATCTTTTTTTTTGAGCAGAAATAATAAAAATAATGTATACCCCTGTAAACCCCAATTTTACTATATAAAAGTGGTGTTTAAGGGGGTCAAACTTATATAGGTATGTTTTCGTGATGTGAATAAGAGCCAAATCAATTGAGTTCAACAAACTGGTAATTGCGATCAGGAAAGGATCAGATTAGCCAAGAATCAGTCAATACGCGCAGTCTAGTTATAACCTTCGCTAGTCGCATTAACTCTTTATCGGTCCAGCCAATGCATAGTGCAACCAGTGGGGTCTCTAACTAAACCATGTAGGTTAGAAAACTGACCTGTGTCTTAAATAACCACATTGTTGGAAATCATAAATAAATAAATAAATAAAATTTTGTAAGATGTTGACATAAGTTGCTAATGGCAAGTACGTGATTGCGTGCTTAAAATGTCTTAACGAATTATATACAGAATTTAGAAATTTTCAGGCATACTAACAGTTCGATGCTCAAAGTAAGCAAAATTAGGCGTATATGGAAGAAATTTCCCGTTTAGCTATATATGAATCAATTACATCATTGTAATCAATGGAATACTAACTTTCTGCTCATACGTTATAATAGATTCGCAAGTGATAATTTATGTGTGTTATTTAAGTCCAAAAACGAAGATTCACGTACTTTGAATAAAATTCTTTAAGAAATTTAGGATTAAAAGGAAGAATATTTTGGGCTCAGATGGACGAAACTTCTCATTGACGTATTTCTATGAGTTTCTATACCAGATTAAAAAAAATTGAAACGCTCTTTCATCCTAGATGTTATAACTTATTGTCGAGAAATATATTAAATTAGGAAAAGAAATATTATTTGTTTATGTATTTCTATACGTTTTCCTGTTAAACTGAGGACAGTATACAGTTAACTGCTTAACTCCGGGGCGCTCGGAGAATATCGGAAAATCCCGTGGCTATAACGACTATTCGGCCCTATGAATCCCGCTCGGAAATCATCCTAGATCCGCCCCTGAGTTCTGAAATCATTGTCAACAAGCAAATTCCATGGGGAATTTATGTCCCCCGCCTTATTTTTATTTGAGGTGTTAAAAATGGTAAAGTTAACGAGAAGACCATTGGTCCTGTATCAATTACCTAAGTATTGAAGCAGGACACCAGTGATAAAAATAATTTCAGGATTCTGAAAAAACCACATGCATATCTTCAGACCATCCTTAAAGCACCTGTAAAGTTTCAAAGGATCGGCTTAAAACTGTGGTAGGAGTTACGGGGTCAAGGAACCTACTCCCTATACGCTTCTGTAGTATTAGAACTCAAAAAAATGTCTAAGTTAAAAATGCAGAAAAAGTGGTAAAAAAAAAAAAAAAAAAAAAAAAAACACATGCATATCTTCAGGCCATCCTAAAAGCCCTTGTAAAGTTTCAAAAGGATCGGACAAAAACTGTGGGAGGAGTTAAGGGGACAAGGTACCTGCACCCTATACACTTCTGTAATATTAGAACTCAAAAAATGTCTAAGTTAAAAATGCGGAAAAAGTAATAAAAAAAAATATTTCAGGATTCTGAAAAATCCACCTGCATATTTTCAGGCCATCCTAAAAGCCCACGTAAAGTTTCAAAAGGATCGGTCAAAAACTGTGGGAGGAGTTAAGGGGACAAGGTACCTACTCCCTATAGACTTCTGTAATATTAGAACTCAAAAAATGTCTGTTCAAAAAGTGTAAAAAGTGATAAAAATAATTTCAGGATTCTGAAAAAACCACATGCATATCTTCAGACCATCCTTAAAGGACCTGTAAAGTTTCAAAAGGATCGGCCAAAAACTGTGGGAGGAGTTAAGGGGACAAGGTACCTGCTCCCTATATACTTCTGTAGTATTAGAACTCAAAAAATGTCTAAGTTAAAAATGCAGAAAAAGTGATAAAAAATTATTTCAGGATTCTGGAAAAAACACATGCATATCTTCAGGCCATCCTAAAAGCCCTTGTAAAGTTTCAAAAGAATCGGCCAAACACTGTGGGAGGAGTTAAGGAAACAAGGTACGTACTCCCTATACGCTTCTGTAATATTAGAACTCAAAAACTGTCTATGTTCAAAATGTCTAAAAAGTAATAAAAAATAATTTCAGGATTCTGAAAAAACCACATGCACATCTTCAGACCATTCTTAAAACACCTGTAAATTTCAAAAGAATCGGCCAAAAACTGTGGGAGGAGTTAAGGGGACAAGGTACCTGCTCCCTATACACTTCTGTAGTATTAGAACTCAAAAAATGTCTAAGTTAAAAATGCGGAAAAAGTAATAAAAAATTATTTCAGGATTCTGAAAAAAACACATGCATATCTTCAGGCCATCCTAAAAGCCCATGTAAAGTTTCAAAAGGATCGGCCAAAAACTGTGGGAGGAGTTGAGGGGACAAGGTACCTACTCCCTATAGACTTCTGTAATATTAGAACTCAAAAAATGTCTAAGTTAAAAATGCGGAAAAAGTGATAAAAAATTATTTCAGGATCCTGAAAAAAACACATGCAAATCTTCAGCCCATTCTTAAAACACCTGTAAAGTTTCAAAAGGATCGGACAAAAACTGTGGGAGGAGTAAAGAGGACAAAGTACCTACTAAACACTCGGAACCACGCACCACGCACCACGCACCACGCACCACGCGCCACGCACCACGCACCACGCCCCACGGAAAACCAAAAACAGTGTCCCTCCACTTTTCTTCGAAAAGGCGGGGGACAACATGGAATTGTTTCACTTTAAGCTGGACTATTGTCTAACTCGACGTTTTTGTGGACATGCATTTCAGCTTGTTCAAAAACAATTTGGTTTTCTCGCATTAACTTACCGCTTATAAACAAAAGAAAAAAAATATGTTTGTATTTTCACCTCGGTCTATTTTTTTAAACTTTCCTGTCGACAATCAGAAAATCGCCAAACTATTATTCAATGTATTTCTCAACGCTGTAGGACTCCATTTTTTGTTAATGACGTCATATAAGCCCAACGCTTATGACGTCAAAAGTGAACAGTGACGTTACTCAGTTACTTTGCGAATAACGTTAGTTCATTATTATAATACAGAAATGAATATAGAAAACCATCATGAAAACATACCTATATTATTTTGAATCACTTGTACCCCATTTTTATATAGTAAAACTGGGGTTTACAGGGGTATACATTATTTTTCATATTTCTGCTCAAAAACATATATTGTGGGTACTCGTTAGAACCTTCTCATCGAGTACCCACAATCTATGTTTTTGAGCAGAAATATGAAAAATATTAGATTTTTTTATTTGAAAATTTTCATATTTTGATGGTAAAAATTTCAGTATATTTAAATAGGCATGTTTTTGTGATAATTTTTTAAAGATTTTTAAAGCTTTTTTTTGTGTGTAAATAATGGCACTAAATCAGACAATACCAGTATATACTTGTGCGGTAAGAAATCTGTGCCGATCTATGAACCCATCACGAAAACACGCCTATATGATTTTGACCCCTTTAAACCCCCGTTTTATGTAGTAAAACTGGGGTTTACAGGGGTATACATTATTTTTCTTATTTCTGTTCAAAAACATAAATTGTGGGTACTCTTTAGAACCGCCTCGCCGAGGCGGTTCTAACGAGTACCCACAATCTATGTTTTGTGGGTACTCGTTAGAACCGCCTCGCCGAGGCGGTTCTAACGAGTACCCACAATCTATGTTTTGAGCAGAAATATGAAAAATATCAGAATCTTTTATCTGAAAATTTTCATTTTTTTGGTGGTAAAATTTTCAGTATATTTGGATAGGTATGTTTTCGTAATGCTTTCGCACTGTTTTCGATTTCCGACTATTTACTCTCTTCATCTTTCCTGCATTAACTTTTCATGTCGTTTCATCATGTCCTTGATTCATCTGGGCTACCGGTTGACAAAAATGGCCCTTAGGGCACATATGAATTTCGAAGCCCCAGACCAGTTAGCGCAGCCACGCTTCGGATCAGTATCTTCGCTTCTAGTTCTATATCTTCTTCGACAAGGTCCCTATGTTGTGTAGGCGAACAGCGAAGATTCTGACCAGTCTGACCAGTTTGCATATGTTGTAAGGTCCATTTTCTCAGGCGCCAACCCAAATTATTGATCAATCAAATCTAATGCAGTTACTTACATGTACAAGTAAGACACATTCAAGGGAAATTACTCTTACATGGAAATATTCCCCTCCATTCACATTGGAGCTGATTCTTAAAGAAAAGAAACAACTTTCTTTGGGAGAAAAGTATTTCCTTTAAGAGTAACTTCCATTTTTTGAAAGTATATACATGTAAAATCTAGGATCGCAACTTACGGGTTGCAAAAGTTGTGTCCCTTTGAAACAGGACAGCCTTAATTACATTCATTAGGTTTATAAGTTTATTTTGAGTTGTCTGGTAAGCAATTATATACAATTTTTAAGGCTGGCTTAAACCATGAATAACGATAAAATCATATTTTCACAGAACTCTGGCTGAGAGCACTCGTTAAATCATTAACGCTTGTATGCAGCGTTAAACATTCAGCAGACGACAATTTAAAATAGCTTTCTGATTATTTTCAGGAAATAGACTTTAACATTTCATGCAAATTGTCTCCTGAGGAGACAATTTGTATGTAATGTCAAAGCCTATTTTCGGTAAAAAATAAATAAAATATCATTAATTTGTCGTCTGCTGAATTTACCCTGAGAGTGGTAAAAGTTAAGGCCTATACATGTAGTCATTAAGAAAATCGAACACACACACAGAAACACAGATATCGAATTAAAGAAAAGGAAAGCGTGTGACATGCAGAATAGAAATATCAGCAGATGACATTTGTAAATATTATTTTACCTATTCTTTTCTAGGAAACAGGGATTGACATTTTCATTCAAACTATCTTCAGTGGAAATAAGGGACAATTTGAATGAAAGGCAATCTTTTTTTTTTTTTTTTTTTTTTCAAGGAAATATCTATAAATATCGCGGATGGGTGCTTAATCCGATATCCGTACCTTGTACATTTCACAGCGGAAGCTATCTTCTTTTAAGAAAGAGGCTAAGCCCTTAAAATTAAAAAGAGGCACACTGGCCACGACTCGCTCACCTGAGTGAACCCAGCGATTGCATATCTGTAGATGCTATGTACAAATACATACAATTTCTTACCCAAATCATTTGGCAAATTTTTCAATAAAATCACTTTTCAATTAAAATCACTTATGACAGATTTTATGTAGATTTTTCATGATTGGTTCGATTGTTTGTAATCGATCTTAAATATGCATATGCCAAAAATTCCCTAGGGTTCTTATCACTGACCAATGAAATCAAACAGCGCATTTCTATACAATCCAGGTAACGATTGTTTATAGCTGTGCTATTCTTGTCGCTGTGATGTCAGAGTGCAGTGTAAAGGAGACTATCTGTAAAACATTGGCAAACAGTTCAGACCCAGATCAGACGCCACAGAGTGCTGATCAGTGTCTGCACTGTTTGCTCAGATAACAGGAAGTTAAGGGTTCATTACAAAAAGCACGCCTATTCAAATATATAGAAAATTTCACCTCCCAAAAACTGAAAATTTTTAGATAAAAAACTCTGATATTTTTCATATATCTGCTTAAAACATAGATTGTGGATACTCGTTAGAACCGCCTCGGCGAGGCGAAAACATAGACTGTGGGTACTCGTTAGAACAGCCTCGGCAAGGCGGTTCTAACGAGTACCCACAATCTATGTTTTTAGCAGAAATAAGAAAAATAATGTATATCCCTGTAAACCCAAGTTTTACTATATAAAAGTGGGATTTAAGGGGGTCAAAATTACATAGGCGTGATTTCGTGATGTAACTGAAGCAGTGTTAAGTTCCTGTCCATGCCAATTTTCCCAGCTTACACTTAGAGGCAATTTTTCCACCAGTGCTATCAGTGCTTTGATTTATGGTTTTATACATGCATATAGACACAGGTAGGAAAATATAGCACCCGAGGCTCTTAACTGATATTATTGCGTAAAAAGCATGTCGAACGTTATTAACACCGTGCATTAATCGGCGAAAAAGTCTTGTATTAACAAGGCAATTCACGCGCTATTAATGCACGGCTATGCAACTTTCAAATAATCGTACCGGGGCCACAGAATTGCTGCCGTTACGAGATGTGTACTACCCGGCCCTAGAACGAGCATAGTCCGTGGAAATTGCGTTCGCGAGACATCGGTGAAAAGGCGACACAAAATAATGCAAGAAATAAAGCAAACTGTAGCAACTGTTTTCAGTTCTTATGCAATAATAGAGATTGAACATGGTTTTTCAATGCATTAACAATTGCCAGAACCCTTGGGAGATGTTGAACACCACGGCCTCCGGACTCGGTTTGCTACACCTCCCTCGGGACCTGGCGAATGTTAATGCATGAAAACCCATGTTTGACCTCTATAGTAACAGAAAACTTGAGTCGCTACGATCCAATCTCATTTGTTACAGTAGAATACACTGTTTCAGTATGGAGCAGTACGGTAATTATAAGCAGAGCTAGACCGGAGAACTAAAAGATTTTCATACCTGGTTTTCTTCGTAACTTAAAATATTGCGTTTGTCAATTCCAGGACTTAAATATTCTCGCACTGACAAAACGCGACATTTCTCCAGTCTCTGAAAAATAACCGGCCCCGAGACCAGCCGAGCGCCGCTGATATACCACACGTCCAAACCCGCTGGAACAAGCACCCAACACGTCGCATTCCAGTGTCCATTCGCTGGTCAGTGGCTGGAGTTGCTGAAACCAGGTAAACATCACGAAAACATACCTATATAATTTTGACCCTTTTAAACCCACTTTTACATGTATATAGTAAAACTGGGTTTCACAGGGGTATACATTATTTTTCTTATTTCTGCTCAAAAACATAGATGATGGGTACTCGTTAGAACCGCCTCGGTGAGGCGGTTCTAACGAGTACCACAATCTATGTTTTGAGCAGAAATATGGAAAACATCATATTTTTATCTGAAAAACTTTCAGCTTTTGATAGTGAAATTTTCAATATATTTGAATAGGCGTGTTTTCATAATGTAATAAGAGATGCTAGAAAATGATCCTGATAACCTAAGAATGAAAGAAAAATAAAAGAAAAAGAAAGAAATTATTGACTTATATCTACCACGCGTCCCAAGTCTAGATATTTCATTCTAGTTTGCACAACATTATGGCCAATCAAAATTTACTTTTTTTGTGTTGAGGTTTTACGGCCCAGTCAACCCAATGGGTCATGTCGAGCGCGGTCAGTTTAACTTACCACACGTTTACTGGGCAGGCTTAGTCCTCTAAGCGGTTAACCAGTATTGTGCAAATTCTTTCGCCAGAAACTGACAACTGCCCTTCTTGAAGCAGCGGAATCAAAATATACTCCTGTGATAGATAACTATGAGTCCAGACGTGTTATCTGTTCGACGTTTTTTTTTTGTTTTTTTTTCACATACTGTTTTAACCAGTCATAATGTACACTGTTATATTAGTCTATTTCGTGCGTACTATATGGCCAACGATAACATACCCCAGTAATGCATAACCATGACCGGACTGATAAAATATCTAGTTTATTTTTACATCTGTGAAAGCTATTACTTGTTGAACAATGTAACGAAAACCGATTTTCTTTTAAATTCTGCAGAGTTTCAATAGATAGCGGTAGGAACTTGAAATACGTATTGTGCAATGGAAATTATATTGGATCCGGCAGTATGAATATTCAATTTTAAGAGAAGTACATACATGTACAAAAAGAGAGCTTTTTTGACGAAGTGTCACGAAAACTATATATATTGATCTAGTAGTCAAACGCGTTTAGACATTAAATTAGAAGAAAAACACTAGGCATTTTTATGCATTATTTATTTGTGGATAGATATGTATATATGAACAGTCCGATTTCTGTTTTTATTGACTAAGGTTTTCAAAAATATATACGATTTCGATATGTTGACCACAGACGCATTTGTCATTTGTCAAAAAAGACAGAAAGAGGACGTTTCGGTACACATACAGTTGACTCTCGCTATCTCGACCTCGCTTATCTCGAATAACCGCTTATCTCGAAGTGAAAATCTGGTCCTTGTCTAAACATGAAATCTAACAACATGTAAAAAAATATATTGTGGAAAAGAGGACAAATTGCTCCTGAGAACAATTTCTCCTCTTTTCCACAATATTTTCAATATATCTCTAACTTCAAGAGTCCAGTTATACATATATTTGTTAAATGTGGTTGATGGAATTACTTTTTCCTAAGTTCCGCAAATTTGATATGTCGAAGTACGGATATCTCGAAGTATTTCAGAGAGTCCCTTGGAATTCGAGATAACGAGAGTTGACTGTACTTTGTTTTTAACGATGATCTCTCTGGCTAAATATTGAGCACATGTCATTTTCAAACATTTTTACTAGAATATCTCAGTTTATTCCAGTGTTATATTTTTTTTTCTTCTAATAAATAAACTAGCTGTTCTAGTTGCAATTCTTGTAATATATTTCTTTTCTATTCTTGCTGGATAGTTTGATAAGAAAATATTTTTTTCTTATTTTGCTTCAAAAATAGGTTTAACATTTCAGGCAAAGTGCATGAAATGTGAGGTATATTTTACTGGAAAAAAAGAAGAAGAAATAAGCTGAATAACATCACGTAACCATATCTATATAATTTTGTCCCCCTTAAACCCCACTTTTATATAGTAAAACTGGGAGGTTACAGGGCTATACATTATTTTTTCTTATTTCTGCTCAAAAACATAGATTGCGGCTACCCGTTAGAACCTCCTCGACGAGGCGGTTCTAACGAGTACCCGCAATCTATGTTTTGAGCAGAAATCTGAAAAATATCAGACTTTTTATCTGAAAATTTTCAGTTTTTGAAGGTGAAATGTTCTATATATTTGAATAGGCGTGTTTTCGTAATGAATCCCGGAGAGTGGTAAATGTTAAGGACATTTTGCTGTGTATACCAGTGGACTGCAAACGCCTGGATTAGACAATGAGCATGCCCAGACTGAGCTGGGGTTTCCTTTCTTGCGTATCTGATGGAAGCCACTCCTGTCATCTCAAATGGATAAATAAAATAAAAGCAACTGCATGTACTTGACAGTTTTCTGCTGTAAGTGTTTTGACCCTATGTACTTTCCTGCAAACCACGCCCCCTTCTGTAAAGAGGTCTACTATGAAAGGAAAGAATGGCACACCTGGGGAGATAATTCTTATCTTAAGAATAGACCCCTTTTTAGAATGGAGACAAAACAACTTTGATGGGTAGCCTGCCCCAAATGTGTATCGGTTCCCTTAATCATTATTATATGCCCGTTTGAAAAACGGGACGTATTATAATACGGGGTATGGCGTCCGTCCGTAAACTTTTTCGTTTCCGGCTAACTCCTTCTACAGTGTACATCCGATCAAGCTGAAACTTGGTATATAGTTAGACCATGATGTGGCGCAGCGCATATTATATCGGGGTTACAGTCCACCAAATGTTTGCAGAGTTATGCCCGTTAGAAAATTTCTGTTAACTTTTCATTTCCGGTTAACTCCTCCTACATTTTACATCCAATCAAGCTGAAACTTCATACACAGTTAGACCATGATGTGGAGCATCGCATATTGTTTCGAGGTTATAGTCCACCAAATATTAGCAGAGTTATGCGCCTTTGAAAATTTCAGTTGACTTTTCGTTTCCGGCTAACTCCTCCTACAGTTTACATCCGATTAGGCTGAAACTTGATTTGTAGTTAGACCATGATGTAGAGCAGCGCATATTATTTCAAGGTTACAGTCCACCAAATATTAGCAGAGTTATACCCCTTTGAAGATTTCTGTAAATTTTTCGTTTCTGGCTAAATCCCCCCTACAGTTTACATCCAATCAAGCTGAAACTTCATGTACAGTTAGACCATGATGTGGTGCAGCGCATATTGTTTCGCGGTTACAGTCCACCGAAATATTAGCAGGGTCATGCCCCTTTGAAAATTTCAGCTTTTCGTTTCCGGCTTAATCCTTCTACAGTTTACATCCTATCAAGCTGAAATTTTATTTGTTGTTAGACCATGATGTGGAGTAGCGCATATTGTTTCAAGGTTACAGTCCACCAAATATTACATGTAGCAGAGTTAAACCCCGTTGAACATTTCTATTAATTTCTATTATTTTTTTTTTTTTTGTTTCCGGCTAAATCCTTCTATAGTTTACATCCGATCAAGCTGAAACTTCATAAATAGTTACACGATGATGTGGAGCAGCACATATTATTTTGAGGTTACAGTGCACCAAATATTTGCAGATTTATGCCCCTTCGAAAGTTTTTGTAAAATTTTCGCAGCATATTGTTTAGAGGTAATAGTGTGCAAATTTTATTTTATAATAGGTATATTGTTTGCAAATAACTAAAGTTTTGGTCATATGGGCAAGATATTGACTTTTTTTTCTTCTTCTTTATTAGATTTGCAAGGAAAGGTTGCCATTATTAAATCTTTATAAATACATAATTCTTTTTGGATTTTTTTTATACTCTTCTGATTTGGCTCCCTTGCAGAACAAAAATAAAATTAGTATTAAACAAGTTAAAGGTTTACAAAAAAAAAAAAAATCTTGCAGCTTCTTTTTTTTTTTTTTTTTTTTTTTTTTTTTGGTTGTTTATTATTGTTTTGTTATTGTTTGGTCCAATGTTGAAGTATAGGAAAACCAACTCAGCCAAAGGCTCATATGAGCTTATAATATAGTCATGCTTCTGTGGTGAGTCCTCCGTCAGAAAGCACCTCTCCCTAGAAGCAGCAAACTTCTCCCTATTTTCCCAGGAGGGAGAAGTCACTTCTTCCTAAATTTCTGGGCCAGCTTGGTCGCTTAGATTACAGTTCACCAAATATCAGCAGAGATATGCCCCAATGATTTTTTTTACTTTATTTTATTTTATTTTATTTATTTATTTATTTTTTTATTTTTTTTTTTTTTTTTTTTTGTAATTCCACTTACAGTTTATATCCGGAGCACTGAATTATACAGGAGCCAGTTTTTGTGCTACATCTTTTTACTTGCCACGGGCGTATAATGCCCCGCTTGGCGGAGCTCTTGTCATGCGAAATAAATTAAGGTGCCACGCCCAATTCTAATCGTCAGCCAATCAGACAGCTTGATCCAGGTTGTTGATACAAATTCACATACTGAATGGCAAACAGTTCACACTCAGATAAGAAGCTAACTGATCGGGATCTACATGGTTTGCAAAGGCAGGACATCTCCGAGACCAGCAGGAACAAGATATATCGTACGATTTATCAGATGGAAGTACAGTCGACTCTCGTTATCTCGAATTCCAAGGGACTCACTGAAACACTTCGAGATATCCGTACCCCGACATAACAGGGTTGAGAGAGTGAGGAAAACAATAAATTGAACAACAATATTTAACAAATGGATATGTAATTTGACTCCTGAAGTTATAAATATATATATATAAAAAACAATGTGGAATAGAGGAGAAATTGCTCCTCTTTTCCACATTATTTTGTTACCTGTTCTCATATTTTCATGTTAAAACAGGGACCAGATTTTCACTTCGAGATAAGCGCTAATTCGAAATAAGCGAGTTCGAGATAACGAGGTTCGACTGTAAATGCTTCACCACTCTCTGGGCGAATTCAGCAGAAGACCAATGGTGTTTTTCTTTTTTTTCTTTTTTTATTTATTTATTTTTTATTTATTTATTTATTTATTTATTTTTGTTATATTTTGTAGAATATAGGCTTTAACATCTCATTCCAAATGAGACAATTTCGATGAAATTTCAATGCCTTCTTTCTTGGAAAATATGAAAAATATTTCAAATTGTCCGGCGTCTGCCGACATTTTTACCCAGCCTGCTAAGCGTTAATAAATTGTCTCTAAAAGTGACAATGTGTGCTCAGGGCATGAGCGAAAGCTTAAGATCTAGATCAGTAAGCCAAACAGCACAATATCATAAGTGCCTTTGTTATACACATATACAGTGTATATGTGTATACACTGTATATGTGTAAATGGGGACCATGGGAATTTGTTCTAGACATGGATAATTCGAGCTACTGAGGGTTAATCATACCGCCAGTTCAGGAGGACACTAAGAAAACATGCCTATTCAAATATACTGAAAATTTTACCACCAAAAAATGAAAATTTTCAGATAAAAAATTCTGATATTTTTCAAAGTTTTGCTCAAAACATAGATTGTAGGTACTCGTTAGAACCGCCTCGCCGAGGCGGTTCTAACGAGTACCAACAATCTATGTTTTTGAGCAGAAATAAGAAATATAATGTATACCCCTGTAAACCCCAGTTTTAATAAATAAAAGTGGGGTTTAAGGGGGTCAAAATTATATAGACATGTTTTCGTGATGAAAAATAGCAATAGTTTAGAGTTTTCTTATCGACCTTAAGAAAATAATGATATATTGAGTGTATTTATTAGAATCGCCTCAATGAGGCGATTCTGATGAGTACACTCAACATACGTTTTCATAATGAAATAGGACAATTTCCCTGAAAGTTTGCTTTTTTGGGCTTTCGGAAGAATTTCCTAGGGTCCCAAAACTGAGTACAAATCAGCCATCGAAATTTGAGTCATTGAGGTTTTACTGTTTGTCGTTGTTATGCACCATTACGTAAACATCCCTATTCAAATATACTGAAAATTTTGCCTACAAAAACTGAAAATTTTCATATAAAAAACACAACTGATATTTTTCATATTTCTGCTCAAAAACATAGATTGTGGATACTCATTAGAACCGCCGGTTCTAACGAGTACCACAATCTATGCTTTTTAGCCGAGGCGTTTCTAACGAGTATCCACAATCTATTTTTTGAGCAGAAATAAGACAAATAATGTATACCCCTGTAAGCTCCAGTTTTACTATATAGAAGTGGGGTTTTAGGGGATCAAAATTATATAGGTATGCTTGGTGATGCATATACATGTACATTGTGGTCTATCTAACCTGGCAATTTCTGTTTCGTCACTGAAATCAGTATTGATGTAAGCCTCTTCATATTAACAAGAAGAACGTGAAATCAAAAAACAGTTTGCTTGTGACTGGTTTCTTTTCTTAAATGGATATTCTTATTGGTTCATAGGCTGATACCAAAATCTTTTACTCAATATAAAACTATCCCAAAAATAATATGTATTTGAAATGTACACGATTAGACCGATAAAAACACTCTGTCACTCAAAAGCTCCCGCGTTTAAGTCCAGTCCTCAATTTATTTACCGTATCACCGGCTTCAGTGACGCAACAGAAATTACCGGTGTGGACAGACCACATCCAGCGAAACAACGTCGATTCAACGTCTTGACGTTGAATCAACGTTGTTGCAACACTGTAGTGCCTTCTTGGCAGTGATAATCGTCGACATATTCTGCAGTATCACATGATTGCGTAAGAAGCTACTGAACTTCGGGATCATATTGCGTGGTTGCGCAGGCTGATCTGAGACTTTTGCTGTTCGAATGTCCCAAGAGCACGTTTTCTCAGGACGAGGCGCATTCATATACAGTTGACTCTCGGTATCTCGACTTCGCTTATCTCGAAAAAACGCTTATCTCGAAGTGAAAAAATCTTATCTCTGTTTTAACATAGAAATCTAACAACAGGTAACAAAATATTGTGGATTTCTCCTCTTTTCCACAATATTTTCGATATATCTCTAACTTCAGGAGTCAAATTACAAATTCATTTGGGAAATGCGGATGTTGTATTTATTTTTGTCTTCAGTTCTGCAAATCTGATATGTCGGGGTACGGATATCTCGAAGTATTTCAGAGAATCCCTTGGACTTCGAGATAACGAGTTGACTGTAATTGTTTTTTTTTTTTTTTTTGTTTTTTTTTTTTTTTTTTTCTGTAAAACGGATTGGAATTTTAAGTGTTCTTCAAGAGACACAGTTTGTTGTTCAAATGTGCCACGAGAGCACATTTTATTATTATTATTTTATTTCTCTGATACGTACTGACATTTCAAGTTTTCTTGAAGGAGCAGAGTTTGGAATAAAACATCGAACCTAATTAGTCCTTACAGCGCTAAGCCAAATTATTGCAGATGACATTTTTATTATAAATTTTCAGAGAAAATATTACTACATTTCATGTGAATCATCTGATAGAAAAATATGACTTGTAATTTCATGTGAATTGTCTGCTAGGCAGTGAAAGACGTGTGACCCAGGTTACCTCTTAGGTAACGAAGGTTACCTACATATATCTATGGCATTTCTCTTTCGGGGACTACTTCTTATCTCGTTGGATTGTATAACTACATTAGCTCAACTGTACCCAACTCACAGATTCAAAACAAATCGAACATGTAGCAACAAAATATGTCCAAGTAGTGACGTCCTGTTTTCACTAAACGGCGTAAGCCGAATACAGTGTTCAGCTATGTGTGCTCGGACAAGAGACTGCAGGAGTTTTGTTTATAACGATGCAGAAAGGGTGTGCATAGGATGCAACAATAAGTACCAGAATCCCTCACAGATGAATCCATCGTCTGGATATAGGTATCTCTCGGATGTTACTGGTGAGTAAATTATTTCTCATTATCCACTACTCTTCTCTACTACAATCTACTCTACTCTACTCCAAACTACTCTACTGTACCATACTATACCATACTATACCATACCATTCTATACCCCATCCTACCCTATCCTACCCTACCCTACCCTACCGGCAAAACATCGATCGACGTGAACTAAGTGGTTCTCGCGCATATGAGGCGACCCTCATCTCACAAATCGAGTCAGAATATCACGACTTTCAGGCTTGGCTGCAAGAGAATCATATGTAGGGGGAGGCAAATGATAGTTTGATCCAGACGTGATGAAGTAAAGCCTAAGATAAGACGAGGAATTATTTAAATTTCTATTTATCTTCGTTATTTATGTTTCGTGCGTACTTTTAGCTGTTTTCCGGCTTCCTGTCAAAAGTTGGTTGACGGGTTCCCACAAAATACTAAAAACCGGTACTACAGACAAACGGTACTAAATGTGTCTCCGGCCATATATATAGCACCGGGCTCTTTTAATTTACGTTAACAAATTTGTTGCAATGATTCTACATTTCTGTATACATAGACATTGCAACAGATTAATAAACTGAAATAACCTCATTTCTAACCTTTATCTTCATGGCAACAGAATATTATTAATAAACGTATCATCAAATAACCCATTTTCTAACATTTCATCTTCATTAGTATTCCACACTATCCTACTGCCATTTTAGCAGGTGACTATGAAAAAACACTAGAAAAAAACAACAACTTTTTTTACCAAATTCTCAGCATATAAGACATGGCGACTGATTATTTTTAAACAAGAACAGTGTGGAATACTAACGATGGAAAAAATACAGGAAAAAATATATATAGTATTGCACACTGTCCTATGGACTACTGTATTCCACCCTATTCTACTGTTTTTGTTGTTTTTTTTTATTGAACAATGCTTTGCTTGTAATAGTATGGAATAACTTGGATATAGTAACAGTGTGGAATACTAACGGAGATAGAAACTCCATTGATTTTTTTATAGTATAGAGCAAAAAGCTTGGAAAAATTTTTCCTCCATATAAACCATGTAAAAACTTTTATTTTCATCCCTATATAGTGACGAATTTTTTTTTCCACCATGTATTCCAAGTGTTTTTTTTTTTTATTTTATTATTATTTTTTTATTTATTTATTTTTATTTATCAGGCTAGTGAAAATTTATGGGTTTTCCAAGTGTCTTTCTGTTTTGTACAAAAAAAATCACATGGTTTATATGGAGAAAAAAAAAAAGAGAAAATTTCGTCCCAATATAGGGACGGACGAAACTACACTTTTGCATGGTTTATATGGAGGAAAACTTTCTTTCCAAGACTTTTTGCGCTGTACTAACAAAAATCAAAGGAGTTTCTGTCTTCGTTAGTATTCCACACTGTCCTATGGACTACTGTATTCCAACCTATTCTACTGTTGTTTTTTTTTTTTTTTTTTTTTTTGTTTTTTTTTTTTTTTTTTTTTCAACTTATAAATTGTTGAAAGTCAACAAAACCTTTTTTTGAGTAGTTTTGTTCTTGGTTCTTGCTTCCCCATGCAGCTAATTACTGACTTTTTTTTTAATATTGCTTTGTTTGAATGGATAATCAGCCCTACTGTCTGCAAATGTAGCCCCAACATCTGCAAGTATTTTGATGTACCCTTACGAAAACACGCCTATTCAAATTTATTTAAAATTTCACCACCAAAACCTGAAAGTTTTCATATAAAAATTTTGATATTGTTCACATTTCTGTTCAAAACATAGATTGTGGGTACTCGTTAGAACCGCCTCAGCGAGGCGGTTCTAACGAGTACCCACTATCTATATTTTTCAGCAGAAATAAGAAAAATAATGTATACCCCTGTATACCCCAGTTTTACTACATAAAAGTGGGGTTTAAGGGGGTCAAAATTACATAGGTATGTTTTCGTGATGTCTAAGCACCAACCATAAGAAGCATCACTGTGTTTAAAGTCTCATTGACTGGTTAATACCGTAAAATATTGGCCCTCCTGAACCTCCCCCGGTTTTTTTTATCCCCTGAATCATTGTAATTTACAGTATTAGCCCTCGTTTTAAACCCGGACCAAAACTGTACAGAAATCATTGCGAATATTGCACTGGTATGATGTAGGCTGTTTGGCACATATTAAAAAAAGTATTTTACTTAGTTGATTAATAAGATAATGTCACTAACCAAGTAATTTCATACTGACCCTATTCCAGGTCCAAGTGTGCTGTATTGGCTCGAGACCGAAGTCCTCGGGCCAATATAGCAGGACTTACTTGGTTAATGACATTTTTATTGATTAACTTCAATAATAATAATAATAATAATAATAATAATAACTTAGGGAAGAGCATATAACTTGATTCATGACAATTTTGTTAATAAAAAAATATTTTTATTACTGATGCTACTAATGTGATGACAGATGTCCAATAATTAATTGGAAACATATGTATGTCCAAGTATTTAGAACATTTACTATATTTATGACACAAAACTACCCATCTAATTGACAGCCAGAGAGCCGACTGACACTGACACTGACATCATCAGTTGTAGTGAAAGAGACATGGTTTTCCTTAAATAACTCAAAGAGTAGAAGACATTGCACCAAAATATCCTCTCTTTAGGTTGTGGTAAAATTTATATAAATACAGTCGACTCTCGTTATCTCGACCTCGCTTATCTCGAAGTGAAATTCTGGTCCCTGTTTTAACATGGAAATCTGAGAACAGGTAACAAAATATTGTGGAAAAGAGAATTGCTCCTAAGGAGCGATTTCACCTCTTTTCCACAATAGTTTCAATATGTCTCTAACTTCAAGAGTCAAATTACATATTCATTTGTTAAAATATGGTTGTTTGATTTATTGTTTTCTTCACTTCTGCAACTCCGATATTTCGAGGTACGGATATCTCGAAGTGTTTCAGAGATTCCCTTGGAATTCGAGCTAACGAGAGTCGACTGTATAGGAAAGGAAAATTATTTTCTTCGTTTTACAATAAGGTAGACAAAATTAGAAGTTCTATTTCGTTACAGGCATTTGTACAGTTTATCCACTAACATGGGCCATGTAACATTTAACATTGACTATGTACCATCTCACACGGACCTTTCATACATGGAGCTTGTACTTTTGAACATGGTGCTAATACCATCGAACCATGTACGTACTCGTATCAAAGATTTTATGTAATAACTTCAAAACTCAAGCGGATGACCAACAGAGCCAATACGAGAAAAACAGTGAAAATACAAGATTTCCGTATTGGCCATCAGGTTTATCTCATATTAGCCCTGTTGGTCATCTGTATGAAGCAGGCTATTTTGGCTGTATGAATAACATATTATCATAGTTATTGCGCTGTACTTGTCTTCAGTGCAGCTCATGGGCCGATAGGCCTTCTGCGAATTAACTTTATCTTATCTATCTTATCAACTCCTATTAGCTTGACCATTTCTTGTTTTCAATTTTCTTTCAGAAAACTACCAGTGGCCATGTGAAGTAGACCTGGACTGCAACGAACCTAACAATGTGTGCGAAACGACGCGAAAAGTGTGCGTCTGTACGCCTGGCTACAGTTATAATCCGGGAACAAACGCTTGTATCACAGGTACACCGCCCCCCTCCCCCACCCTTCCCCACCCCCACAAACACCCCTTACAACAGACATCATATCGATTATAAAGACACGTTATTTCGTCAGTAACTAATTTCACGGAACTTTGTTAGTCTTATTACTCAGCTTGCATTCTTTACAAATCTACAAAGGGCCGTTATCGGCCCGTCAGCTACCCTGATGGGCCGATAACGGTCCGCTATAGATTTATGTAGAATGCTTACTGGGTAGTAAATACTGCACGAAATTCTCTGTCATATTTACTGTCTGTCTGTCGACAAATCGGGCTTCTGAAACGCAAGCCGGCCTGGGTGGCTCAGTTGGATGCGCCGTCCGACTAGAGACCAGGAGGTCGCGGGTTCAACCCCCGCCGAGGTCGGCAACATTCATCCGTGAAGATTGATCATGAAATATTTTCTACGGTCATTCTCTCCCTTCCGCTGATTCGAGAAGGGCAGTTGTCAGTTTCTGGCGAAAGAATGTGCACAATACTGGTTAACCGCTTAGAGGACTAAGCCTGCCCAGTAAACGTGCGGTCAGGTAAACTGACCGCGCTCGACATGACCCCATCGGGTTGACTGGGCCGTAAAACCTCAACACAAACAAACAAATTCTGAAACGCAACGGACGATCAGACACTTCGATCATCATTGTTGATATTCAATAACACAAATACTTAAAGCATAATTGGTCGAAGTATCAACATTAACTAGAATATGTACATCTGAGTTCGCATTTTTGGTAAAAAAAAAAGTACTAAAATGAACATGTTTGGTGCACGCAGAATTGTGATCTTGCCATAAATCCGAACAAATGTTACAGTCGAATCTATGTGCATATCATCATGTTGGTGACATAGGCTGCCGGCCTTGAGGTACATTACGAAAGCATGCCTATTCAAATATACTGAAAATTTTACCACCAAAAAATGAAAATTTTCAGATTTAAATTTTTTTATATTTCTGCTCAACACATTGTGGGTACTCGTTAGAACCGCCTCGACGAGGCGATACTAACGAGTACCGATTCTTACGAGTACCCACAATCTATGTTTTGAGCAGAAATAAGAAAAATAAATGTATTTCCCTCTAAACCCCAGTTTTATTATAATAAAGTGGGGTTTAAGGGGGTCAAAATTATATATATTTCGTGATGATAGAGAGATGAATGTTCGTAGCTTGCTGTACCCATCGTTTGGGTTCGCAACGTCAGAAAACATACCTCCGGACATGTGCGTCCAGTGAAGAGTCGCGCAGTCTGATCAGAAACTCCTCTCGGCTCATTTTGGATAGCAATGGATGCAAAGTTTTGTCATACGGACAACGAAGACTGATCAGACTGCGCGAATGTAAAATCTTGAAAATACTTATTAATCTTTAGTCCAATAAACAGCGGTCATCATAACACAATCAGCGTTGTTTTTTCTACTTTCGTTTCAACCGGATGTCACGTTGCGCGCAAGGCATTATGGTCTGCTGAATTAAAGCGAATGAAACCAAGGAAACAAAATATAACCTGCACTATGATGATGTACGGGGAGATTTTTTACGGCCGTCACATGGCACAACACCAGCTTCAGTAGAGTAAAATAAAAGTAAAAAAAGGATTGCCTTTGGAAACAAAGAACACACAAAATCACGAAAATCGGAAACTCTGTTTGACTGAGTCGATTCGTTTGCAACACTGCAGTTTGCGAGGCTCAATCCTTGTCCCGCTAAACCCGGATACACCCTGTCTTTACAGTGTAGATCCAGATCTGATCCGGATATGCACTGTTTGCCATTAGGTACAGTTGACTCTCGTTATCTCGAACTCGCTTATCTCGAATAACCGCTTATCTCGAAGTGAAAATCTTGTCCCTGCCTAAACATGAAAATCTAACAACAAGTAAAAAATAGTGTGGAAAAGAGGAGAAATTGCTCCTAAGGAGCAATTTCTCCTCTTTTCCACAATATTTTCGATATATCTCTAACGTCGAGAGTCCAATTACATATTAAATGTGGTTGTTCGAATTATTTTTTCATCAATTCTGAAAATCTGATATGTCGAGGTACGGATATCTCAAAGTGTTTCAGAGAGTCCCTTGGAATTCGAGATAACGAGAGTCGACTGTATGTGAATTTATAGAAGAATCCGGATCAAGAAATCTTATTGGCTGAAAATTAGAAGTGGGCGTGGCATCTTAATTCATTCAGCATGACAAGGGTTAACAATGAATTCTCTGGCTGAATGGTAAGCAATGTAGACTCAAATTAGTCGGCATGTTATGCAGGGTCTCACTAGGATCTACACGATGTTAAGACATGTGAATATTTAAAGTGAAAAGCAAGATTTGTGAAGGATGTAGCTCTGAAATGCAAGCTCCTAACAAACCGAGCAATCTGATACATAGATGATAATAAGAAAGTTACACGGTTTGTGTCAAAATTTGAACACAATGTTTAAGCTTAAAGAAATGCTCACTCTTAAAACAACAACCTAAAAATCATATGGATCGAAATGAAAACTTACCTCACCTGATCTCACATCACCTCACATCACCTGACCTCACATCACCTCATCTCCTCACCTCGCCTCGCCTCGCCTCGCCTCGCCTCGCCTCGCCTCGCCTCATCTCATCTCATCTCATCTCATCTCATCTCATCTCATCTCATCTCATCATATCTCATCTTATCTTATCTTATCTTATCATATCTTATCTTATCTTATCTTATCTTATCTTATCTTATCTTATCTTATCTATCTTATCTTATTATCTATCTTATCTTATCTTATCTTATCTTTCAGATTTATGCGCGACATATGGAGACACATATGAGACATATCCATATTTCTTGTTGAACCACCCTTCGTCAGTCCAGTATAGTAACGTCACATACCAGGACTGTATAAACTATTGTACAACTGAAGACTCTTTCACATGTCGATCCTTTGATTGGCGGTTGGACAACTCATCATGCGCTCTATCGGACAGCACGGCACAAAGTTCCCCATCTTCGTACAGCAGCAGCGGAAGCGGAAGCTACAACCACAGAAACTGTGCTTAACTCTTTCACTGCCACAGACGATAATAATAGACTTTTGCAAACAGCATAGATCCAAATGAGACGGCTCAATGAGCCGTCTCATCTGGATCTACGCTGTTTGATATCCAGTCTTTCAACTTTACATGTAAACGTCTTTTCATGCGATAGTTTGTTAAAATAAAGAACAAAAAAAAAAAGAAAAAAAAAAGAAAACAGACGACAAATATCGTCAGAAATTTGGCACCGAAAGAGTGAAAGCGAAAGGCAACAGTCATTAAGACAGGATCTAAACTAAAACAAAACATCAAATCATGCAAATTTGGTCAAAATCGTACAAATGATAAGAAAGTTATTGTGATTTGAAATATTTCCAAATTGCTTTCATGTGCACTGCCATTTTTAATATTTAATCAGAATTTATACCATCGTCAAGCCCAAATCAAATGTGTAAAATCTAAACATCACGAAAACATGTCTATATAATTTTGACCCCCTTAAACCCCACTTTTATATAGTAAAACTGGGGTTTACGGGGGTATACATTATTTTTCTTATTTCTGCTGAAAACATAGATTGTTGGTACTCGTTAGAACCGCCTCGGCGAGGCGGTTCTAACAGTACCCACAGTCTATGTTTTCAGCAGAAATAAGAAAAATATCAGAGTTTTTTATCTGAAAATATTCAGTTTTTGGAGGTGAAACTTTCTTTATATTTGAATAGGCTTTTTTTCGTAATGAATAAAAACTATGTGCAATAGTGTTTAACATCTTTATTTATGTATATAGCTTCTTCTGTAGCTGCTTATTGATTTTGCTTGAGAATTGCAATGTTTTCGGTCAAAAAGACTATCGTTTATAATATTTTAAAATATTAAGAATCTCATTAAATATTCAAAATGGCAGGACAGGTAAACTTATGGAAGGCTTTCAATAAGGTTAACTTATTCAAATATTCTGAAAGTTTCACAATATTTTCATGATACATACATAATTAAAACCAGCAAAAGAAAACCAGAAACTATTTCTTTAGATTAAATAATTCAAAATGTCACTTTACTACAGAAGTTACAAAGTTCAAAACAAGTTTTCACCGTGAATTTAATTTTAGGGTAAATAATTGTAAACAAAGCACATAAGCTGAAAGGACAAATGGTTTTCTGATAAGATATGGTCAGTCAGAGCACATTTTCATTTAAAATAACACTCCCTGCAAAAAAGCGTCTTTCCGAGTTTCTGTCGAAAGAACAGAAGTCATATTCCAGGAAATGTTTTACACTATCAAGCAGGTATGAAGTTTTTTATCAACCCCTCCTGCCGAGTTTTCAAGAAACTATTCTGTAACCTTGATAGCGTATTGCTTAGACGATGACTGTATTCATGTGGCATATTATGTTCAATGTTTTTATGAACCCGCCATTTTCAGTGGGAGCATATAGTATCACCGCTGTCCGTACGTACGTCCGTCACGTACGTAACACAAATGGTTTCCGTGCGATATCTTTTGAAAATGCACCAATTATTTTTGGAGTTACGGCCCTTTATCACTGTTGAAAAATAGTTGATAAATGGTTTCCGTTCGATATCTTTTGAAAGGATTGGTATATTGGATTGAAATTTTATACACAGGTACATGTATATAATCATAATATGTAGGTCAAGTTCGATTTAGGGTAAAATCCACCAATTACTTTGGGAGTTATGGCCCTTTTACAACTTTGATAATTTTTTTAATTTTGAAAAATGGTTTACGTGCGATATCTTTTGAAAGGATTGGTGTATTGGATTGAAATTTTATACACAGGTATATCATCATAAAATATAGGTTACGTTCGATTAAGAGTAAAATCCACGTATTATTTTGTGAATTATGGCCCTTTTTCAACTTTGAAAAAATTTCAACTTTGAAAAATGTTTTCCGTGCGATATCTTTTGAAAGGATTGGTGTATTGGATTGTAAATTAATACACAGGTATATAATCATAAAATGTTGGTTAAGTTCGATTAAGAGTAAAATCCACGTATTATTTTGAGAGTTATGGCCCTTTTTCAACCTTGAAATTTTGGAGTTACGGCCCTTTATCAATGTTGAAAAATAGTTGAAAAATGGTTTCCGTTCGATATCTTTTGAAACTAGATTAGTTTATTGGATTCAAATTTTATACACAGGTATATTAGGGCAAATTATTTTGGGAGTTATGGACCTTTTTCAACTTTTAAAAATGATTCCCGTTCCATAATTTGAAAAGATTAGTGAATTGGATTCATATTTTATACACAAGCATATAATTATAAAATATAGGTCAAGTTTGAATTAGGGTAAAATCCACCAATTATTTTTGGAGTTATGGCTCTTTTTTCAACGTTGAAAAATAGTTTCAGTTTGATATCTGTTGAAAACATTAATGTATTGAATTCATATTTAACACACAGGTATATCATCATAAAATAGAAGTCAAGTTCCAATTAGAGTAAAATCAACCCATTATTATGGGAGTTATGGCCCTTTTTCACCTTCAGAAAATGTTTTCCTTCCGATATATATATGTATTTTTTTTTTAAAAAAAAGATTGGTTTGTGTATTGGATTCATATTTTATACACAGGTATATAATCATAAAATACAGTCAAGTTCGATTTAGGGTAAAGTCTGCCACTTATTATGAGAGTTATGACCCCTTTTTCAACTTCATTTTTTGCAAAATGCCTGCGTGTGGCTGAGGATGGCCCTGGGCGGGGCATCTGTGTCATACTGACACATTTCTAGTTTTTTTTTTTTTTTTTTTTTTTGTTTTTTTTTTTGCTTGGATGGGGTGGAGTGGAGAGAGAGACACAAAATTATAGATTTTCAATTAAAAATTCGTCATTACCGGAATACCCCCGTCATTGGAAGACGGTCGGACTATTACGAAAACGCGCCTATTCAAATATATTGAACATTTTACGACCAAAAAAGGAAAATTTTCAGATAAAACATTCCGATATGTTTCATATTTCTGCTCAAAAAAATAAATTCTAAGTACCCACAACCTTTGTTTTGAGCAGAAATAAGAAAAGTAATGCATACCCCTGTAAACCCCAGTTTTACTATATGTTTCCGGGCGGGCGTGCAGGAAGTATAGGAAAAATAAGAAAACGAAACCGGAAGCCACATGTCGCAAAATAATGTTACATTTTATATCTACAGGCATAAATAAAAGATGGGGCTTCTGGTTCCCAGTTGGGTTATTTCAAATATAAAATCGAAACTAGATGCCACCTACATGTCATCGGACAAGGTTATATTTTTCCAAATCTAAATGTAAGCTTGTCTGGAGACAAATGGCTTCTGGTTTCGGTTTTCAATTTGGCGCAACACAGCTGGGAACCAGAGGCCTGGGGTCACCGAACATTTATTTGTATCTATATACGAGGGATGTTCGAAATGAATTGCTTATTGTCCTCTAGCTCGATATCCACGTGGGGCAATATAAAAACCAATACATAACTGTATAGGGCTATTCAATATCTACACAATGGTGTATAAATGTACATGTTAGACTAAGTGTAAGACATAAATTTTGCCATTTGAATACACGCAGTCATTGACCACTACAGTAAACATGGTGGGTAGAAGCGTCGACAAAAAAGATGAAATACGGGCTTACATCAAAGCTCGCTCAAAACTTGGTTGTTCTTTGAAGAAGCTGATGACTGAAATTTCTACTGCTCTTGGACCTTCTTGTGTGTCTTATGACACAGTTCGGCGGTGGAAAAAGAAATGTGAGTCTGCTGTAGAGCAGACCTGTTACCGATTACATATAAATGTATTCAATTACAATTACAATTACTTTGTAATTTCATGATTACAGATTACAATTACAATTACATCTTTCATGAATGTAATCAATTACAATTATAATTACATTGCAATGTAATTGATTACAATTACAATTACTTTCTTGTTGTTCCGTGTTTAAAAAATTCTAGTTTAAATTAATAATCTGCTTTATTGTTCTTTCAAAGCTTCATGCAGGGCATGCTATATCTTCTGACAAGATGTTATTCATACTTTTTATACCATATATTCATTTTTTTATGATTTTCCATTTACTATACATTTTCTATGATGTATGGTTATTTTTTACTCTTCCTCTTGGTACCATGAACTGGTTCAAAGACTTATAGTGCCAGGCTTTTGTTGTACTCCCTGGGGTGCAATATAATTCTGTCAGGCTGTTCATCTTAAGCCTTGATATATAAAAATGAAAACAACAATGGAATCAAATCAAGTTTTATCAAGTTTTCATCTGTAATAAATAAGTTTAATTTGCATAAGCAGCATTATTAAGCTCCATGGAACAAAGGAAAGAACAATCCCTTCTCTATCTGAAAATGTAGTGTGGTGGTTGATCGGGCGTGGGGGGCGTGGGGGGACAAAAAAAATCAATCTTGGCCCGGGGCTGTACAGTTTAAAATTTGCAGTGAATAAGTTTTGTTAGGACATTGCTTTACCTGTCAGTAGACCAGGTAAGAGGAGTAAATTGCTGATAATTGAAGGATAATTTTCCTTATCTTTCAATGAAAACATATGTTGTGGGTACTCATTTGAACAGTCTCATCAAGATGGTTCAAATGAGTACCCACAACATATGTTTTCATTGAGATATAAGAAAAATTATCCCTGAATTATCACTAATTTACTCCTCTTATTTGGTCCTCTGCCTGTATGAAAGAACCAGCTCAAAACCAGTCAAGGTCCTCAGGCAATATGTCAAAACAACACAGGTACTTTACAGAAGGGTATAATTGGGCCAGTTTTAGTATAGCCATAAATAATTCAAGTATTTGGATACTTGATAAATAGGCCTATGCAAACAATGAAGAAAAAGTACATCAGGGTCTACATCCTTTCAAATTCAAATGTCATTGTTTAGATGCAAAAATATATGACAAGACCACACTCTAACTATAAATTATGACAGGTCAACTTTAGCCACTTTACAATTGTCCAAATGTATATAACTTTTACAGTAGGTCATCTGACATGAGAGACATTGTTCACAGCATGCACACAATAAACATAAAATTATATAAGTCAGTAAGTTACTGTAAAAACACTAAAATTTTCATTTTCCATATTAATGTGTGGAGACAGTGAAGGCTCTGGTGGGACTGCACAAATTCAAAGCTGCACCTGAAATGCCTCTTTTGGCACATACCTTTACCATTATCACATGGATTAGTCAATTCTGATCTGGATCTGCAATGTATGCCTTGATCTGTCTGTCCGAAAGTATAATACACCGTTAAACAACCATGTTATATCCAAACAAAAACGTAGAGATATATAGATAAAAGACTATAAATGTTTGCCAATTTAGCTACTTTGATTATTTGCTAATCCATATCAGATAATCCATGTGTGAAACTTCAATTTCCTCTGATCCCGAAGATGTATTTTTTAAATTTTCTTTTATCTCATGTATTGATTGTTTTAAACAAACCAATACAGTCATTACGTCATTAAATGTATACAAATCAAAATAATTATCTCCAATATTCTTGTTTCTTGTCAAGTTGTCATACCAGAAATGATTTTTTTTTTCAATTCTATTCCTTCTGACTTATTTTATTTAAATATCCATATTGTAATCGTATTGTAATCGTCAAAGTAATCACGATTACAGGCTGATTTGCAATGTATTCGATTACAATTACAATTACTTGTAATCATAAAAATCAACGATTACAGATTACATTTCGATTACTCAAAACTTGTAATCGATTACATGTAATCACGATTACTGATTACAATTACAACAGGTCTGCTGTAGAGTCCATCAAAAATGCACCGAAATCAGGTAGGCCAAAATCTGCATCTCGTAAAGAAATCATTTCCAAAATAAAGGAAATCATTGAAGGAGATGCCAGATTTACAGTTCGTGATATTGCACGAAAGGTAGGCATATCACTTTCAACGGTTCACCTTATTTTGAAGAAGCATTTGAAAGTCAGAAAGATTTCTGCTAGATGGGTGCCACATCTGTTGACTGACGAGCAAAAGAGGCAACGGGTTAAAGTAGCCAAAAAGCTGCTTCAAATGTTTCCAAAATATGACCAAAAGCTGTTTGCCAATGTCGTCACAGGTGATGAAACCTGGGTCCATTATTTTGAACCCGTCAGAAAGGTTAGCAATAAGATCTGGGCCACTAAACACAGCAAAAGCCCAATAATTGCCAAACGTTCTTTGAGTACAAAGAAGGTTTTGTATGCTATCTTCTTCTCTGGTGATGGAGTCGCAATAAAAGTGCCAGTGAAAAAGGGCAAAAGCGTCATCGGAAAGTACTACAAAGACGTAGTACTGAAGAAACTGAAAAAGTATTGTCAGAAACGACGCCCTGCCACTGGTTTTAAACATGTCCGTCTTCTACATGACAATGCCCCAGCTCATACCTCCGCAATAGTTACGGCGCTTTTGAAGAAAAGAAAAAGTAACTGTTTAGCCTCACCCCCCCCCCCCCACCCCCACCCCGCGTATTCCCCACCAGACCTTGCCCCATGTGATTTCTTTTTGTTTCCGAAATTGAAAGCATTCCTTGCTGGGCGGAAATACCAGTCCCGACAGGCACTTGGATCTGCCAATCATCAGTACCTTATTACTGTGCCCAAATCAGCGTACCGTGACGCCTTCAAGAAGTGGATACATCGGCTGAAACTTTGCATTTCTAGCCACGGGGAGTACTTCGAGGGCATGAAATGAGTACTTTTGGGCTAACTTGAAATTTGAAGTCTCCAGATAGAAATAAGCAATTCATTTCGAACATCCCTCGTATATTAACCACTGTAAACAGATGAAAGTTTACTGACCATTGCGTGAAACTTCAATGCAAACATGGGAACTTGATTTCACATCAAGGTCAGAAAACAGTCGTCGATTCAGGATTATGTAATAAGGGGTTCAAAATTTCTGTGAGGGTGGTTTGATTTGATCAAAATTACCATACTTTCACTACGTATACGGACAGACAGGCCTGAGCAAACCGCCACAGTAGACCCAGATCAGACGCCACAGAACGCGGCGTCTGATCAGGACCTACAGTTCTGTACACTGTTTGCCATTCATCTGGCAATTTCAGACACATTCACATTGTGCAGAAGGTAATTATTGAATCTTTAGAAGTATGATGTAAATAATTATGCGAATATTTCGGGTAAATACGGTTTTCAAAAACATTCTTTCGTGGAGATTGATCATGAAATATTTTCTACGGTCTTTCTCTCCCTTCCGCTGATTCAAGAAGGGCAGTTGTCAGTTTCTGGCGAAAGAATGTGCACAATACTGGTTAACCGCTTAGAGGACAAAGCCTGCCCAGTAAACGTGTGGTTAGGTAAACTGGGCCGTAAAATCTCAACACAAACAAAACGGTTTCCAAAATTTATCACATAAATGTATATCCATAATTCCCTAATCATCACGACATCATGCCTATATAATTATGATCCCCTTAAACCCCACTTTAATGTAGTAAAACTGGGGTTTACAGGGGTATACATTTTTTTTTTCTTATTTCTGCTCAAATCCATATATTGTGAGTACTCGTTAGAATCGCCCCGCCGAGGCGGTTCTAACGAGTACCCACAATCTATGTTCTTACGAGAACAAGCTATGTTCAAATGAGAACCCACAATTCACAAACTATGTTTTGAGCACGTTTACTGGGCAGGCTTAGTCCTCTAAGCGGTTAACCAGTATTGTGCACATTCTTTCGCCAGAAACTGACAACTGCCCTTCTTGAATCAGCGGAAAGGAGAGAATGACCGTAGAAAATATTTCATGATCAATCTCCACGAAAGAATGTTGCTGACCTCGGCGGGAGTTGAACCCGCGACCTCCTGGTCTCCAACTTCGCCACCAAGGCCGGCTAAAGGACAAGACTAGCGCAGCTATAAATATAGGTTACCTGGATTACTACATGTACAAATGCGCTGTTTGATTTCATTGGTCAGTGATAGTTACGTGAACAACCTTAGAGTAATTATGGTGTGTGTATACTGTCGCTCGATTGTAAAGAATCGACCCAATCACACAAGAGCAATAAATACACATTCACAAAAATGAAAATAACAAAACAAAAAACAACAACACAACCTGATGGTCTCTTTTCTGGGCCAGACTAGCCAGTTTGAGCCAAAAAAGGGTTACCCGGGACCTTCGTAAGATTTCTCAAAAAATCTCGAAATGGCCTAAGTGATCATAAAGAGCCAGAACGTATAAATTAGTTACATTACACTGTAGTGACGCATGAAGAGATTATGAGAAAATGAACTTTCAGACATGTGCGAACAGCAAAGAACCAAATAAGCCTGCTGAGCGGATAGCGAGGGCGCTAATCAGACTGCGCAAAATGCAGTCTGCCCTGAGTCTTAACCGCAGCTTAATTTTAGGGTAAATGATACACTCCCGAGGGACACAACTTTTGTGTCATTTAAAATAGGAGTCAAGTCTAAAAGGAAAGAATTTGCTCCCCGTGGGAGCAAATTCTTTCCTTTTAGAGTAGACTCTTTTCCAGGTGATTGGTGGACAAGAAAGCAAAAAGGAAGTCCCAAAAGTTGTGTCCCGTGACAAAAATGCCGGAAAATCTAGCAAGTATCAACCTTAATCTAACCGTTGTCAACTTATATATAGTAAAATTTCAGTGACTCGAACACCGATGTCTCGTTTACCTAGCTTGATTCGAACTCATTTTTGAGTCGCTGGAAATTCTTCCTATAGCCAAATATATATATATATATATATATATATATATATATATATATATATATATATATATATATATATATATATATATATATATATATATATATATATATATCGGGATCTCATAGGAAACTTATTATATATATATATATATATATGTATATATATATATATATATATATATATATATATATATATATATATATATATATATATATATATATATATATATATATATATATATATATATATCGGGATCTCATAGGAAACTTTTCTTATTTTATCATGAAAATGTGTTCGTATTCTCACTAGCTTTGCCTCATCGAAGCGATTCTAATGAGTACACACAACATACCGTTATTTTATAAAAGATCGAAAAGACATCCCTGAATTGTCCCCATTTGCCTCCTGACCTGACGGTATGATTAACCCTCAGTGGCTCGAACTATCTAGGTCAAACTGTCATCGTTCCAATAACGTAGGAGCCACTGAAGTTTGATTGTAGATGTTTATGAAGATTGGAGTTTTATGTCATATATCGATTTATAGATCTGAAAGGTCATTTTAAGTCTGTATTGATCATTAAGACATTTGGCCACTAGAAAAAAAAATGATTATTAATCCTTAAAGTGCCAATCACAACTGCAGCAGACGACAATTTTGATCTTTCTACTATTATTTTTTTTTTCAGAGAAAACAAGTCTTGATATTGTATGTGAATCATCTGCTAAGCAGATGATTCACATGATATGTCAAGGCTTTATTGTCTGAAAAATAAAAATTAAAAAAAATAAAAATAAAATAAAATAAAATATCTGCTACAAATTTTGCCAGGCGTTTTAAGGGTTAATTTCTTTTACGAGTACATAACACTTCCGGATGTGTGCTACTTTCTTTGTAAAATTCCGCCGTTCTTCCTGAGCGCAAATGGCAACGCCTTATAATCCAAATCTACTTAGGAAGCCCCATTCTCACATTCTTCTGACATTTTAAGATTTTTTTTTTGTGTGTGCTTATTTTCTTCATTCTGTGAACTTTTTACACTTTCTGTCCTATCTGAATCCTCGAAAAATGAAACATTTTTATGGCTGTGAGCAAAACTCGGAAATGATTTATGATATTTCCTTTCGATTAAACCACCCAGTGAAAAGGGGCGGAGCCTAACCTGGCATAAAGCACATTAGAGAGGTTCCAAAGATCAAAGTTTAAATGTTTACCTGTTCAACCCTTATCAGGTGCCTTCCTTAAGGATCTGCATCACGAAAACATGCCTATATAATTTTGACCCCCTTAAACCCCACTTTTAT